>JAMKCH010032496.1:0-16452 GCA_023653785.1 Ophioderma brevispina
CTCAACGCCACACCTCTGGAGTAAGCCACAGCATCCTTGATGCTCTCGTTGATTTTCACAAAATGGGGTCGACATTCACATAGGGAATCATCAAAGGTCACTTTGTTTATGTCACATATGAACCTTGGGCCAGTGGTTCTTTTGACCAAGTATGAAGTTAATCAGTCAATGCATATGTGAGAAATGGGCAATTGTTAACCTTTGTTTTAATTAAATTGGGTCAGAGGTCACATAGGGTCATTAAAGGTCAATCTGTGTACATCATACATTAAATCTTGGCCAGTGTTCTTTTCAAGTAACTGATAGCTGTAGCATCTTTTGTGCCAAAGAAATGTAGTTTTATTGATTTTCACAAAATGGGGTTGACATTCACATAGGGAATCATCAAAGGTCACTTTGTTTATGTCACATATGAACCTTGGGCCAGTGGTTCTTTTGACCAAGTATGAAGTTAATCAGTCAATGCATATGTGAGAAATGGGCAATTGTTAACCTTTGTTTATGGCCACAGCCCCACCCACAGCTCACAATGGAAAAAAGCTATCTCTATGTGTCTTTCTGCTAAAGCAGGCGACACGCGACACAAAAAGGTCCACATTTTCCAGGTCATGCACCCCCCCAAATAAGTTCTGCATACAGCCCTGTGTGCCCCCATCACTGCTGCTACTTATGTTTATTTTCAATATCTACATGTTTAATCCCTAAACTAGAATATTGTTATCCTACTATCAACATACCAAACATTTCCAGTAGACACTTGATAATAGTAGTCAAACCATACATTTTCAAGGTGTCCCTATTAGTAAAATAAAATTCTGTACATAGCCCTGTAGTTGGGCATTTGCACTCTAGAAATTGAAAATATAGTCTCAGTTTGATGCTTCCCACATTTCATCAAAATCCATCACAATATGAAAGGAGCATTTCAAAAATGGTGCCATGCCAGCTAGACTGACTGATGATCCATTTAAAACCAAAGAGTTATCAAAATTGCTTGCAGTGCTTACAGTGGCAATGGAACCAAGGGGCGCAGGGGCCAAGACACACACACACACACTTTTCAAAATTGTTTGATGATACATGTTGGGCTTATCATAGCTGCACAAGAAAACTAGAGTTAAGTATTGAAAATTACTCAGATAAAGTGCCAAGCAGCCCCTTCACTTTGAAAATCACTCTGCTGCCACTAGTTGCTTATTATGCAAGTTTTGCCATTGAAGTTTTTGTTTTCTCTGTATCATCAACCGACAATCCCGGCCAAAAGTAGTTGGAGCACCTGTGGTAATTTTCTAATGCAATGAATGCCTAAACGGACCATATAGATTGCACTGATAAATAGTAACTTTTATTGCGAAGCTTGAAACCAACCCTAACACTTGACCCCTCCCCTGCCCCACCAATCAATGTTGGGTGGTCTTAAGAGCGCATAAATAAAATGACATGTTTCAACATTGATCAGGGGGAGAGGGGGATCAGTTTATAGCTTGTACATATAAAGTGTTCCGACAATTTTGGCCGAGATTATAGTGCTAGATGGAATTATCTCCATTATTTTGTTCCTTTTTTAAAGTCATGTCTTCACAAAAAGAACCATCTAACTTCAGCTGGGTTATTCCAGACACCCTTGCAGCCCATGGTCTTCCAGAAAGTCCCGATGCTATGCAGTACCTATGGGATGCTGGCGTAAGAAGTTTGGTCTCCCTCACGCCTGACTCCCGCCCTCCAATCCAGGCAGTGCCCAAGATGATTTGGACACGCATTGGAGTTGATGAAGGTGAAGCACCAACAATGCCTCAAGTGGAAGCATTTGTAGCAGCAGTAGAGGAATCCAGTTCAAAGAAAGAGGTGAGTTTATGGTGAAGGTGGTGGGTGGGAATGATGCTGCTGGTACCACCATGTATAGTCAGTGTAGCCAAAAAATTACCGGTACTTGTTGGATCAAAGAAACATTTGAAGACATTGATCCGCTAGTAGTGTGGGTTGGTGTGTTCCCCGTAGGATTTTCATGTAAAATTGATTTCTGTTGCGTTTGGGTTTCAATGGACCTAACCTGTCAGAAAATGATGGTGCAAATTTTCCACTGTTGCCCCTCTTCAATGGGGGCAAAGTTTACAGCGGAAAAATTTAAAATCGAGGTCAAATTGTTTTTAATGTACACAACGCGTTCGTCTCGTCATACGGCTTAGCAAAGTATATATGTGCCTAGGTTCCAACCTTTAGTTAAGCTGTATAGACCCATAATGGTTCAAGGCAACCCTGGGGGGTAATGCTCCGATGTTGTTGAAAGGTTGGGATGTTAAATGATTCCTTGTGTCATACTGAAACAGAATATGCATTTCATTGATCTTTTGGTATCACCATTACGACATCCAGGGAAAAAGTTTGGTGACCACCCATAGACCATGTACACCCTTAATTGCGCCATTTTGCTATGTAATTAGTCAAACAAATGTCACACACTGTAAAAATACATTTTGGATCCGTGAGACAATACAAACAATTATCACCGTTTCAAACAAAATCTGAGCATTGGGTGATTTAACCCCAGGAGGACTTGAACCATTATGGGGCTCTAGCGCTTTAACTAAATGTCGGAACCTATGCAAATATAACTTTTCTAATCCATATAAGGAGACGAACCATGTTAATGTACAGTAAAACACAATTTGAATCGATTTAAATTTTTCGGTAGTAACATTTCCCCCGTGAGCAGCAGTCCGAACATTTGCCACCCCATCATTTTTCTTGACTCTGATCCTTTATTGAATTGAAAACAGCAGAAATAGGGAACTGTTTCATTGACATACCAACCCACTATAGGTGGTTACATGTTGTGTCATGATGGTTACATACCATTTTGTGCACCTTTCCTGGACAGATTTAGGTTTAGATTTTGGGTTAGTTTCAGGTTGGGGTTAGGTTTTTAGGTGTGATATCAGATGAAGTTGGAATGAGGAGTGGCTTTGAAAGGACACTGGCACATTTGAAAAAGGGTACGCCCTCAAAATATGTTCAAACCCATATTTTTTGCATGATTGCAACTTCATGCTTGTACATGTAACTCCCCACTTGAATGAGTCCAAATTTCAACACCTTTAGGGGATGATTTTGTAATAAAAAATCACTCAATTCAGAAGCCTAGGTTCAGTTTTAAAAAATAATGCAAGTAAACTTGTGTCTTCCCCCTGGCAAGATGGCAGTCTGGATGGCAAAACATGGTGAATGCTGAGGGAATCAACTCGGCATGTGTTTCTTGTGTTAAACACCATTTCCGTCACCTGCCGAATAAAATATCGCTTGTGGGTCATTTAATTAATGTTCTGTTACCATAAAGGGCACTGATTGGTTTAATCATTCGGTGAGGTAAGGTATAAAAAGCTTACAACCATCAAAATATCAATTTGAAAAATATTGAGGTCGCACTATTTTTTCTAATGTGCCAGGGTCTCTTTAACAGTTCAGTAATCAATATAAGTAAACTTTAAAAAATCAAATTAGAAAGACATCACTTAGGTTATAGCTTATTTTGTTTCAAAAAAAAAAAGCACATGCTAGTTAAGCCAATAGAAGCTGAGACAAAACTTCTTGGTTTTTTTAGCCTAATAAGAGAATTTTAACACATTCTTCTAATAAAAAATGACATATATATAAGAATAATGTATAGTTTTAACGCGCAACAATCTACGTAACGTGCTCAAGGCGATGTACGGCAGCCATGAAAGGCACCGGCACATAACCATAATACCAGAACAGATTATGCCAAGAAGTCGGGAGGGAAACCGAGTACCCGGAGAAAACCTGCAGGAACCAGTATGGATTGAGAAACCAAATTCACTTACAGCCATCGAAAACGAGACCCCTACCGGGGATCGAGCCCACGACCTCATTGGTGAAAGTTGAGGGAAGACACACTGCACCAACCCGTTCCCCCATATAAAGTAATGGGAAGGCTTTGGCATCACAACATGACTTTTGTGTACTATGATGCAGCATTTTTGTGTGTGTAAAAATGTGTTTTTGTTCTTCCTAAGTCTTAGTCTATCATTCATAACAAATTGAAAGAATTGTATATTTTGTTGAAAATGAACCTGTCCTCCTCACCATGCCATGATTGAAGTTCATAGACTAATAGTAATTGCTTTAGTCTGAAGAGTGGATTAAAGCAATAATGGCACATTTTTTAAAGAGTGCCCCCAATTTTCAAAATTTGATATTTTGGCACAGTTACGCTGGTAATTGTCTGGGAAACTATACCTGCGAACGAGAATGCTAAAAAATGCGTATTTATCATAAAATAAGCGATTTTGTAATTAGAATGGGGATCCCAGATTGGACTTAACGGCAGAGCTGGAAATGCTACGTTTATGTCCGTCCATGATGAAATAGTGCCACCTCGAGAAAATAACCTCTAACTTGACTTGCCTGAATCAATAAAACAACTAATGGATGAGCGTAGACACGTACATGGCGCTATTTCCCGACTATTTCACATTGGAAGGCCATTTCCAGCAGCCGTTGAATTATTATCGGGGTCCCCGATAATAATTATTCTAATTACAAAATTCCTTCGTTTGTGAGACACAGACATTTTCGAGCTTAACCATTCACAGGTATAGTTTACTAGCCAGTTACCAATGCAACCGTGTAAAAATCTCAATTATTTTGGTAAAATTGGGGGCGCTCTTCAAAAAATGTGCTAATATTGCTTTAATGAATTTTGTTAGACATCAAGACAGTCATACAGGGAGACATCTGCCTGGTCATATAAGCCCTCCACAACATGTCTAGATGTTAGTTAATCCGAATATTTGTTTTATTCCTGAATTATTTATAATTTTGAAGGTTTGTTCTGCTGAGTGTTCATTTTTCAAAAAAGAAATATGGTTTGCTAATGAAAAAATCAAATAGTTGGGTTTTTTTTAAATCAAATACTAGTGGGGGACTGTAGTGAACAGATCTTATGTGAATGTGCAAATCCGGATAAAATTGTGAATTTTGGTACACAAGTACTTTATACATTGATAATCAAAAAAATTGATGGAAGCACTTGCCACACCCCTTTCATGGCCCCAGTTTGGATTTCAAGGTTACACAGGGGTAAAATTTTTAAAATGTTCCGATTGTGTGTCTGCTTAGAAGGATTAAAAAAAGGTATAGCTTATACTACCTGTGCCTTATAGTTTTGGAATTATGGGGTAAAAACTGTAAAAATGATCAAAAAAGTCAATTTTGGTTTCTACAGGGGTAAAAAAATTGAAAGTTGCTCCAATTTTTGTAAAATGTGGTTCAAATTGTTGGTTTAGCTAATAGAATGAAATATATGATTAGTTTGGACTATCTTACGTGTCTGGTTATTAACCAAAATGGCGAATAAAGCCAACAGCTATTGGCAGCTATTGGATTCTATTGACCTGTGACCTATTTTGTTGGATAACATGAAAACTAAGCATTACAGATAAGGCAAACTATTCCTTATTTCAATCCTTTAAGCTAGGGAAACAGTTTGCACCACATATTAACTGAATCAAAGCAACTTTTAACTTTTGACCCATGTACACACCAAAATTGACTTTTTCACCATTTTTACAGTTTTTACCCCATAACTCCGGAACTATAAGCCATAGATAGTGTAAACTATACCTTTTTGGAATCCTTGTGACCAGACAAACACCATGGTGTGCTTTTTAAAAACACCATTCAGACATTTTTAAATAATTTTTTTGAACCCTGAATAACCTGGAAACTCAAGCTTGGTGCCAAATAAGGGGGTTGGCAAGTGCTTCCATCAAAATTTTCAATGGATTATCAATGCCCTAAGTACTTGTGGTGCAAATCAGTCACAATTTTTCTCCGGAAGCGCACACTCCTACACTACATGTCCCCTGCTATAAACAGCTTCATTCAATCTAAAACCCTAATTCTAACATTCAACCATAATGTCTTTTAAATCAGACCATACAAAACTGCAGGGTAAATACATGATGAAATTGATTTTATCATGTTCAACAATTTATTTTGTAAGGTTAATGAATATTTACCTTTCCCAGCATGCCCCATTTGTGGTGCAGTGGGCACATGTGGGTGCGTGGATCACCGCTCGCCTCATAAGCATAAAGGTTTGTGGGTTCGAGCCCCGCTATTGTGCCAATGTTGTTGGGGTTGCACTTGGGGCAAGGCACTTTACCCCTCGCTTGCCTCTCTCCACCCAGGAAGCTATAATGGGGTACCGGCATATGCTGGCATGCAAAACAGCTCGTGTGGGAAGAGTGGCGAACCCCCCCCGCACCATTATAATAGGGAGTCTGGCCCCAAAACGCCATTTGACAGAGAGATGGGCACTCCGCCTGGCGGGCGGCACCCATTTGCATTTTATTTTGGCTAAAAAACCAAAGGTGAACCAATTATTTATGTTTTTACCTTAAAAAGAAAAAAATGCATGCAAAATGCATTGAATCAAGTCTGTACACATTTTTTTATCTCACTTTTGAGAACTTTAGGGGAAAAGCCAAATTTAACTAGGTACAATGTTTTTTACATTTCTATAAAATAACTTATTTTTCCTTAAATAAAAGGCCTTACCTTTTTTTTGTTGCAAAGTTTGCAAAGTGCTGCCACACCACCCCCAAATCATGATCAATAGGCTCCCACAGTAAAAAACTGAACGGTTGCACATAAATTGTTTCAAGGCAGCTATGTGTGCTGGTAAAATGCAATGAATTCCACCCCGATCAACTGATGACCTGAAGTAAAGCATGCCTGTCAATAACAATGCTATGATTTTTAGGGAAATTGCCAATTACAGTTTGCAGCTAATATTATGTAATTTTCTTCAATTTCTTTCATATTAACTTCATAGATTTTGGTTAACAAAAGCAAAATTCAAACATTATTTCAAAATTTAAAGTTTGACACAAACTCTTGAACAAATTGGGGAATGCTATATTAATTGTTTGGCTTTTAGTGTTGCCAGCCCATTTTCACGCATATCATCACCCTCTGGGGATCATTTTGTATTTGTTATAGACCCCTCTATTGGTAGATAATGGCTTAACATCTACTTTCACCCTGGCAACAAAGTTCCATGCTTAGAATGATAACTGATGGGCAGAAAAGGAATTCAACCGTCTGACTGAGTGAAAGGAAGATGCTTGTGGGCTTTTTTTTTTTTTTTTTTTTCTGAAGTAAAGCATGCTGTCAATAACAATGCTATGATTTTTAGGGAAATTGCCAATTACAGTTTGCAGCTAATATTATGTAATTTTCTTCAATTTCTTTCATATTAACTTCATAGATTTTGGTCAACAAAAGCAAAATGTTTACTTAAATTCAAACATTATTTCAAATTTTAAGTTTGACACAAACTCTTGAACAAATTGGGGAATGCTATATTAATTGTTTGGCTTTTATTTATTTATTTCACTGTGACTTCAACAGACTGATTTTAGTGTTGCCAGCCCATTTTCACGCATATCATCACCCTCTGGGGATCATTTTGTATTTGTTATAGACCCCTCTATTGGTAGATAATGGCTTAACATCTACTTTCACCCTGGCAACAAAGTTCCATGCTTAGAATGATAACTGATGGGCAGAAAAGGAATTCAACCGTCTGACTGAGTGAAAGGAAGATGCTTGTGGGCTCAAGTACTGGCATCAGGCATGCACTGACATAATTAAACATCCATAATTATTTATATGCTATATCTGCTTCTTGTGATCTTGAGTGTGCTTCATTCAACTATAAGACTGTGTTGCTGTATTCAGTGTTGGCATTAGTTTGGCATTGACATACATATACCCTAGACTGGTCTACCCTCATGATCCTATATGCTTACTCCTTCACAAGCTAAGTCGTGGCGAAGACTGTTCATATGCAGTTTCCAAAGAATGTCCTAAACAATTAAAAGTACATTGATGAGTTTGCATGCAGGAAAATGAAGTACAACAAAGATGCATGGAGGGAAAATGTTATCTGAACCAAAATTGTTGTTCTAATAATACAGGCGCTGTCAGTGCACTGTCGCAGAGGAGGTGGACGAACCGGGACAATGCTTGCCTGCTACCTAGTGAAGAGCAGAACATAAAGTAACAAAGAGGCAATTGATGAGATACGTAAACAGAGGCCAGGCTCAGTGGAGAATGCTAAACAAGAAGCAATAGTTAAGGAATACTACGAGAAAGTCAAGAAAACCTAAGGGCTAAAACCTGCATGTGGTCAACTTTTAAAGACTTAAGTACCAGTTTGTATAGAGAACCCAATGTTGAAAACATAAAATTTTGGATTAAAAAAGGTCGTACATTTGTAGCCAAATCATTTCTGACAAACTATAAATAAAGATTTCATAAAGATCAGACACTTTTATTTAAAGGCCCGACTCAGATTTCCCAAGGATTCCACCCTCAAACAAATGTTTTTTTTTGCTTGTACACAATGGTTGTCCACAAACTAATCAATGAGTAAAATAGCTAGGCTCAAATTGATGTCCTTCATATAGAATTTTTTTAACTTTGAAGTAAAATTATGGATCCAGAAATTCTATTATTCACATCCGCATTTGCCTAATTTGTCCCTGCGAATTTGTTTCCCACCCATGGCAAAACGGTCTACACTTTGGTAGAAAGGTTCACATTTGCATGAAGTTATTTCCATTTTAATGAACACTATATATATGAATATCATCAAATGTTTGATTCTAAAGTCTAATTTGGACTGGTTTGTCATTTTGATGTTAAGACTCGTAAGCACAAAAGAATTTGGACTTTTTGAAAGCATAAAAAAGCTTATATCAGCTGAAAAGCTTAACTCTCACAAAGCTACTATTTTTTCTTATTTCTCACTGTGAAACCTTAGGGATAAAAGATGTTAAGAGCAAAAAAGTGCCTGTTTTGGACTACCAATATCCTTAAGACCTAAAACATCACATTTTAGCTCTCATATTAAAACAAATATAATTATCTGCACAAGATTTAAAGGCAATAAGTCTCGTCCCCAGGGACCCCAGATTTTACCGTAAGTAGTCAAAATTTTGGCATCAGAAGCTATATACTGTTTTTCTCATTTACCCTGTGAAATCTTCGGGCTAAAGGATGTTGGGTTTGGATGTTATGAGCGAAAATATGCCCAATTTTGGTCGAACAATATTAATTTTACACAGTACTCTATGGGGATTACAAAATCATGTTTTAGCTCTCACTTCAAAATGGGTTGAAATATGGACGCGAAACTTTACAGAAGGGGTTTTCGGGTGAAGGCCATTCTATCAAGATGAAAAATTCATTGACTTAAATTGGGTCATCCCCCTTTAAATTATGGCATATTGGGGACAAAGTTATGTAATCAAGCTGAAAACTTGATTAGGAATATGCCCACCTTATGGTGGTTGATCCAATCATGGTCCAGTTTTTCATGTTTTCTCCCTGACATGGAAGCATATTACTAATAACACCAGAAGGAAACATTTCACGGGCCTTAAATTTCACTGGGGTAATAAGAAAAATATGAACTTTCTTCTGATACCAAAATCCGCAATTTTGATGTGGTAAAGGGATTACGATTGTTGATTGGATCACATACCTTTAAAGTAAGTGTCGTTTAAATGGGCGACAAAAAGATGGCCATGTTGAATAGTGCATTTTGCGTTTACAGATACCCAAAATTTTAGCTGATTTTGAGTTCATAGGCCACACTGTTAATTTTATCACGTCAAATTAGACACACCATACAGCTGACAAAAAACTATTTGGTGTTAAGTTGGAGGTTGAGGCTGTATATCACAAAATGCCTCTTTAAGAATCTTCATTAAGACCCTACATAGTAATTATCGAAGCAATCCTAAATAAATTGCTAGTATAACAATAAAGATCTTCAAACAAGCAGGAACTACAAAGTACTGAGTTTATTACATGCTATTGGTGTCCTTCTTCATAAATATTGGGTATACACTATTCACACACAAATTTAAATAACATACAATATACATAATTATAATCTCTATCTGTACAATTTTTCTACATATTTTTTACATCCTTAAATGCATTGACATTATACAACTGAGATTTGAGCAAGATATGTTAGTTACATTTTGAATTGTGATGTAGTATTTAACTCTTTCTGATTTCCAATGACAACCCACTGACAAAGAGGTTGCAGGACATGAGGTGGCATTTATAAACACCTTCGTTTCTTAGCATTCACATCTCCTACAATCACAACAAAGGTGTGAACTTTATATTAGGAATGGGCAAATAAACACTTCTTTTTCAATCTCTATTTAAATAGTCAAATTAATTTTTGATATGGTTCCATGGATTTTAAATTTTGCTTGTAAAATCAATGGGGAATTTTGGCAATTTTAGACATAACTTCAAAAAGCAATGTTCTTCTCAACCTATTTTGTCAGAAACTCACACACACATGCTTTTGTATATTCCATAAATATTGGCAAAGGAAAAATATAATGTGTTGAATTGCGGAGGGCTTCAATTTTCCAAAAATGGTATTGTATGGTGCAGAGCAGTAAATAATATAGCCTTTCAGTCAGTATACTTACAAAAGAACATGAGAAACACCATTCTATCATTGTTGTTAAAGGCTCAATACAAGTGTAATTAATTATACATGTATGTTATAAAAGAGTTTACTGAATAATATCATGACAGTGGTGCAATGACCCTTCTTATGTCATTTTGCAAGTCGACTGGCTTAATGGCTATTCTATTCATGGCTTTGCACCCAACAATATATTTAAAATCCCTTTGCAATTCAGCATATATTTTTTCCTTGCCAATATTTATCAGATTCATTTTAAGCAGCTAAAATGGCCATAGAATTTACTCATTTTGAAAAAAAAAGTGGTCATATGCCCACCCCTATTTATAAGATGTAATTGCTGTAATATTTTTAAACTCCTCAAATCACAGCCAAATTTTGAAACAAGATCAATTTTGCATGGTATCCACCTTTAAAACCCCTATTTTTCATATAATTTTGAAAATAGAATAGGCATAATTATGTTCAAATTCTTTCCAACATATAACAATGGCTCAAAGGATTTGCAATACTTCCCATTATTCTACCTTTGGTTTAGCATTGTGTTCTTAATCATTACTCATGCACTGAGCTGACATGAATTCCCCTGGAGTATTGATTAGTAATACTTTCACATTAAAAACAAAACAACTATAGAATGACATAATTCAATTGGGTCAACAGTAATTTCAGTCTTTACATTTTTTTGGTGTAAACTATTTGTAATATTCATGACCATAATACTGGCACACATCTGAGGTTCAATGAGGTAGTTATTTTTCATTAACATTAGTCATTTTTTCAAGATAACAACATTATACAAAATACTGCAAGATAAAACTTGTGAGATCCCCTTGGCGGGGTCATTGGGGTTATCATCTATACATCACATACATCTTGGGAAAGAGATTATTTTAACCAAGAGTAAGGCAGGTAAGAGCTTTTACATAATCTTTTGTCTTGCATGGCCCTCTTTTATAGTTGAAAATGACCACTAACTTAAATTGCTCTGAAAGAGACGATTTCATGGGTCAAACAGCTGTGTCTGTGGCGATGGATGCTGACAACAAAATCTGCCCCAAAAATCCCGGTGATATAAACAAAATAAATATTACTGGTATACTACCTTTTATTTAAATGTTGGCTTCTTGCAGTATTTTTTTTGTTTTTTATTTTTCTTAAAGATGCCTTACCGTCCCGGGATATGCCAATAGAATTGATGTGGTTTGTGTCACGTCTACAAGGAGTGACGGAGAAAGCATTCAATATTTGAGTTGGTGATGACATCATTGGTGAAATTAATTGATTTTTCAGAGAGTAATAGAAATTCAGTCCTGTTGTGAATCTATTCATGACACTGACTGAAAATCAATAGTTTCACTGATGATGTCACTGTATTCTTTTTTTTTTGGCCCTGTTGGAATGGAATGTCCCGCAAAAGATTTGGAGTAGGTTTATCATCTCATTTCTGGGACCTTTAACCTGTTTTCAACCAAAACATTTCAATGTTTTTTGGTCTACAGCACATACATCTTGAATTATAGTAATTGCACAATGACAATGTGTCCTACGAGGATTACAAAGGTATCGACAAGGGTTTTACGCATTCCACTTTCATGACAATTTGTTAAAGTAAATTACATGCATAAGGTGGTTCCACAAGGATTTGTTTTGACAGAAATATAGAAATTGTAGGAAAACAGTACATTACCATGCTTCACACAAACTTAAGTATGGCAGTTACTTAAGGATCATTACGTAACCTTCGTTCCTGCTATTTTAAAAACAATTGTTTGCCACACAAGACTTCTCATTTGAATGGTAGGGTGTACACTGATCCCAGAGCACAGACAAGTACAAATTTTTAGAAACAAATAATCTGAGATATATTTTCCGTGAAGGAATCAATCTTAATACGTCGTCCAAGATAATTCTACCAAAGAATAGGAAACTGGAGATTCGGCTGTGTCATGGTTATGGCATTATGACGACAAGACTGGAAGGACGGTGGTAGTCATATCATTCATGTTCATGAGAAATGGAACTTGCACTTTGTTGGATATACTTACTTTACACCATTCACAATATGTAGCAGTTGCACACATTGTATGAATAGTGCCAGTACATCCTCATAATGGCCAAGGAAACTACTAAATATAACAGAAAAGCTCAAAATAAATAGCAATGGAAACAAAAAAATCATTATCTTTGATTACTCCAAATCTGTCCCTCCCCTCTCTCACATTCATTTCAAAAAAATACATTTTAGTTGTGGTCCCAGACTGGGGTCCCCGTTGATTTAAAGTGCATTTCATCATTTCATGCACCTTCTGTTTTATCCATAGATCACTAGATATTCCTTGAGAAACTTATTCTCAAAATTTGAGCTGATCCCAATCTTGCGGTTTTTTGTGTTATCATACCTTGCTCGTTTCCACTGTCCCATAGGCCTACTGGCTGTAATTTCTGTCCGTTTACGGACAGAAAAGACAAAATTGCGATTTCTTACAGATGCGACCGATTTGCACGTAGATTGGGCACACGTGTATTACTAAGGTAACAGTTTGTCAATGATATAAAAATCTCAACATTTTTTATGTAAGTCGTGTGCACAAGACTGTGGATCATGAAATGCCCCTTTAAACTGTCACCTGAACACAAACCCTTAATGAAAACCTATTGCAGGAACCAGTTTCTTGTACAAGTAGCCCTTGCTTTTATACTCTTTTATAAGCCTGGAATACAGACAGCGTTCAATTGGAAAAGTGGACAGGTCACCTGGCCTTCTCAGTGTGTAAAGCCTTATGACCATAGTCCCACACATTGTTGAGTGGCATTATTCCCACATCTTACAAATGCTACTGGCAAAATGTCCCACCTTGGATAAATGGACATAGTGATGAATTGGGTAGAAATACTAACATCTCACCATCAACAATACTCGGGCAACAAGGTGCGAGTATCCTTAAAGCCGTAACCAGTTAAGCACCTACCATAATCACAATGTAAGTAGCTAAATGTTAGCAAAGTGTATTATAAAAATACTGCAGGTAAACTTGCGTCATCCCCCTGGCAAGATGGCAGTCTGGAACATGACCTTGGATGACCTTTGACCATGGTCCTTTGGTCCATGACCTTTGACATTATCCAAACATTTTTTTTTTTTTTTTTTTTTGGCATTATTCCCACATCTTACAAATGCTACTGGCAAAATGTCCCACCTTGGATAAATGGACATAGTGATGAATTGGGTAGAAATACTAACATCTCACCATCAACAATACTCGGGCAACAATGTGCGAGTATCCTTAAAGGAGATCATCATGCTACTCTTTGCTTATTGTTCTCGCTGGGTTGATGTGAGCGGCCATGTTGCCAACAAATAAAGCAGGTGTGTGATGGCATGTTAGAAGTTTAGCGGATTATATCGAGTGTCTCACAAAATGTCCCTGTATTCTATGTTTTTAAAAAGCGGGACTACATGTCAACCGAAACGCTATTCAGCATGTAATGCTCGAGTAGAGCCATTGATATTAGAGTCCCTCAATGTCGCATGCATACATCACTTCAAATTCCCCGCGTAAAATCAATTGAGACACCATTTTGCAATCTGGCCAGCTGAACGGTGATTTGGGACAGGTGGGACTTCAATTGGCTCCACTCTTCATTGGGATACTGTGGTAAAATCTTTACATTCGAAGTAAGGAGGCCTACTCATTCTTTGTATCGAGGTATTATCTGTGAAGTAGTTATTTCTTTATTGGAATAAAATAACTGCAGATGTGTGTCGATTCAAAGGCATACAAACCTATTAGACATGTTAGATACTCAAAAGTAAATTACTTTGTTTTGACAATCATCATGGGACAAACTATAGACATGACGTAGCATTGGCCGCGAGATGGCTGAAACGTCACTATGGCCGTGATATCATCGGTAACATGGATGCGCCCATCAGTTCCCGATTTCATTTTTGTCTTCTTATTAGCTAATTAATTTATAGTAATATCATCAATGTTGAAAATCGTTTCAACATGATTTATCACATACGTAAACTAAAAATTAGCGTGTTATGTCCCTTTAAAGCTGTAACCAGTTAAGCACCTACCATAATCACAATTGTAAGAGCTAAATGTTAGCAAAGGTAATTATAAAAAAATACTGCAGGTAAACTTGCGTCATCCCCCTGGCAAGGGATGGTCAGTCTGGACATGACCTTGATGACCTTTGACATGGTCCTTTGGTCATCGGACCTTTGCTTTTATCCAAACATGAAGGAATCCCGCACCGTTTAAGCCCAAGTCTGGTGTAAATCCGACTTCAACTTTCGATAGGGAGTGACGTAGACGTATGTGAAACAAACAACCATCTAACAAAACTGAACACACACATAAACATGCGGATCCTGCGCCGCTTATCACCAAAAGCCATCCTTGCTTTCAAGCCAGGGGGAAAAAATGAAACTATCATTTTGACTAGACTTTATTTTGACAATGTAGTATCGACCCCTTACAAGTAAAACACAGTTCTAAGGCAATGGCATTTTCATAGGCAAAGTGTTTGAAACTTATTAACTAAATTTTGATTTTCATTATACACTTATTTGGTTGATACAACTGATTATCTTATAGATTCTATTTTTGATTTAATCCACACTGAAAAATAATACATAAATCCCTGACTGTAACATCCTGGGAAAATGGAAATACAATACTTTGACATGTGTTTAATAACTAATAAAAATGATTATATTTGTAGTCCAATTCTAGGGAAATCATGGTAAGACAATTAGAGTTTAAAGTCAACTCAGTGATTGGATTAAGGATAAAACCCCATAAAAATAATTTAATACAAATTTCATTTATTGAAGTAAGCAAAGGTGTGCTATACAAGTGGGGAAAAAAAAATCGGTGTTCTTTTCAGGACAATTCTTAGATACAAAAAACAGTCAACTAACCAAAATGGAACACTCACAGACAGAGAAGGAATCTGCTGTCGCAATATTTCCAATGCTTTTTAAAGCCAAGGGATTATAAAAAGGTCTCTTGGGTGAAATTTGAATCAGCTCCTTTTACAAATCTAATACATACATGGCAAAGTGAAACTTAATAGTGTTAACTGTACAAGGCTGACTCAGAGATTTCAAAATATCTATTTGTTGTGTTTAATAATTAAAAATGTAAACAAGACTCAAAATCAGTCAATCAATCCAATTCAATCAAACCATGAAATTTTTATTATAGCGCCAAAATCAAAAATTGTTCAAGGCTGATGAAACACAAACAGTATATGATAACAATGAAAAAGTCACTACTGATAAGCGATCTGGGAGAGATGGAATTTGAGAAGTTCTTGAATGAGGTTATGGATGCAGCAGTGTTGAGTCATCTGGAAGAATGTTCCACATTTTTGGACCGGCACAAGAAAAAGGATCTCTTCTGTTCGGTCAGCGAAAGATATTCTATGAGTTCTAAGTTCAACAAGCCGTTACGATGAGGGGTGGAGGAACGCAGACAACGGGCGAACTGTTGCAGAGATGAAAGCATGTCAGATATATAGCTTGGGGTTGATTGTGAAAAGTGCTTGTAATAAACCAGTACCAGAACTTGAATTGAATGCGATATCTTACTGGCATTCAGTGAAGGTCAATGAGGTTAAGGTGTGGATGGAGGTCATATTTACGCTTTTGGTGAACCCTTGCAGAAGTTTTTGGACATTCTGAAGTCTATTTAACAGAGAGTGTTGATGCCAAATAAGGGAGGCTGGGCAAATAGTCCAATCTGGAAGTAGTAAACAAGGTAGAACCAGCAGTCTTGTTGTTATTGGGTGAGGCATTTTGCGAGCTTTACTGATTTTGTTTTTAAGTGAAGTTCGCTGATTTTTATCATGCTGTGCAACTTGAGCTGCCATTGGACATCGCAGAC
>JAMKCH010032497.1:0-31537 GCA_023653785.1 Ophioderma brevispina
AGCGTCACTGTTGTTTTAAAAATGTGCTAAGAATTCCAAAAAGTAAATAAAGTAGAGAAGAGTGTGTAATAAAGTAGAAATAAAGTAGGCATGGGACTCAAGTAGTAAAATACATACATAAAAGTATAAAATAATATACTTTATTTCACTTATTTTGAAAAAAAAGTAGACTACAGTATGTTATTTGTACTTTATGTCAAAAAAAGTAGTCATAAGTACTAAAAGTACCATAAAGTATACATAAGATATACTTTATTAACACTTTATTTTTCCGGGAATTTTTAGCTGGAATAATTCATAAAAACTGTTTTAGTATAGGCAGTAATGTGTCAATTAATTCCTGTTCTGAACTTCTGACTGGCCAGTTGTCGGATTGACCAGATTACGTCAAGTCCAATCGAGCGGCCCTTGAAGTTACCCCCCAAACAATTAGCCTGGGTGAATGATAGTAATCCTGGGTATCGGATTTCAAACTCGAGCCATCTCCTTCTTTCTCGTTCTCATCTTCTCTGATCCTACTAAGACAACATGCAAAATGTTCACTGTTCTGAAGTTATGGCTTTAACACAAAACAATATGTTACAGTACATGTATGGCGCCTTCAAAGGACCCCATAAAATGGTGTCATGTGTCCAGTTAGTTTGTTTTAGAAAAATGCAGCGTTGAATGTTACTGGAACAATCAACATTTTCACCTTTTCCTTGCAACCTTACCCCTGACATCAATCAAGGACCCTTCATTAGAGCTTTTGCAAGAAGATTCACATAACTCTGAATTCTCAAATTGAAAGATAGCCACATCTTTCCCAGTTTTGGCCGTGGTAATGCAACAAAAAGATTGATCATTTTAAAACCAGTTTGGAATGTAAACATTCAGACTATTTTTCAATGATCACATGTTTCGGGTATGAAAATACGCGTTTTACACGGCCTTGAACACAAATGTGGAATAAATACAAAAAATCCCTATCTTTTTGAAGTTTCGAGCTTGCCTCCCCAGTTCTAACCTGGGAATTTGTATTGTGCCCCACTATGGCGCCTCAAACGGAATACACATATATTGAGATGTGGTGGCAGATAATGAATTCATATCCCTCTGCGTGTGGGGGGGGGGGGGTGTGAGGATCAATGTTGTGCCAACACATACGGCAATTCTAAATTAGCACTCCTATATAAATTCTTATGGTCATGATGGTGTTCAGGGCATGATACGGGGTCATTTTTATGGTCAGAACTGGTGGCGAAAACTCTTTGCTGCAACAGGCTACCGTAAAAACAAAAACTTCACAAAAAACATGGGAAAACTGTTAATGACAATCAGTTCTTGGAAGGAATTTGAGCAAATTGGGTTCAACATGAAGCCAGCCTCCTGCAAAACGTCCCGGATGTATATTTTGGCCGTAGTCTCATATTACGTTGTAAGATGTTTCGTGCTCGGATCCTCGGAAGTCGATATATGCGTGGTAGATTCCAATACATGACTGAGAATGATTAAAGTTGAATAAACAACAGTGCGAACTCGTATTTACGCGATGCTTAAATATGTCCCCCCCCATCCCGAATTTCGCGATCAACTGGAAGTGAACCACTTAACTACATATTCAAATTTGGATAATTAAACAAATAACTCGGTCGCTAAGAACGGTGGCCATCCATAACTCACCAAAAAACATAACTCCTACAAACATTTCGATGACTCCACCCCTAAGTCGCCAACAATAACTTAAGAATAAGTAAAACTAAGAATAACTCACAAAAACTCTAAAACGTAATTCACAATTCACAAACAAAAAATATACGCAATAATAGTCTTTCATGAAAAGTTTCCTAAACTGCCACTACATGTTCCCACCAAAAATATGTATGACATAATCCTTCATGTAGCGAATGAATTCTGCACATATTCCGATGTATCGTTTCAGCGAAACATTAATTGCACAGATTTTAATTAGCTCATTTGCATACCTAAGCCCCGCATAACTAAACCTGCACATATCATTTTACAAAAGATGTACATGTATTGCTAAGCCTTTCATGTCGCGAGAATTTTGCACAGTTCTTATGTAACCCGTTTCCGCGAAACATAATTGTTCATATTTAATTAGCTCATTTGCATAGCTAAGGCGCATCATATATCCTGCACTTTCAAGTGTGAAACAATTCATGCCAAAATGTACTTCATGTGGCCAAGGAATTTTGCATATCTGATTCCCGTTTCAGTGATAATTAATTATGCATATTTTAAGTAGCTCATTTGTCATCCCTAAACCGTGCCTAACCATGCACTTTCAAACGCCGAAATTGAATGCCTGCCATTATGCACTTTCAAGAAGCGAATTTATAATAGTCTTCATGTAGCGAAGGAATTTTGCATATCCAATGTACATTACATTAATTATGCATTTTAATTAGCTCATTTGCATACCTAAGCCGCATATATCATGCAGTTTCAAAGTGCGCAAACAATGCATTCCAAGATTACTTCATGTGGCAAAAGATTTTGCATATCTACGTACCGTTTCAGTGTCCATTATTATGCATATTTAATTAGCTATTTGCATATGCCTAAACCGTCTATATCACACACTTTCAAATTGCAGAAAGATCATGGCCGATGATGCCCTTCATGATCAAGGATTTTGGTGTGTCCGATATAGGGTTTCCAAAGATCCAGCATACAGGGTTAACATTTTATCACGGACATTCCAGGTTAACATTTTCAATATTTTCAATTAGCTCATTTGCATACCTAAACCATCTATATCACGTCCTTTCAAATTGCAGAAACGATGCAGGCCTGATGCACTTCCATGATGCAAAGGAACTTTGTGTGTCCGATGTAGGGTTTCAAAGATACAGCTAACAGGGTTAACATTTTTGTTCGGGACATTCCATGTTAAACATTTTTCTCCTGACAACGGAACACGGACGGAGCCCACTTTTTAGTCCCCTTCCAACTTTGTCGCCTGGGACAAATAACATTCACAGGCTAGGGATATGTGAAATGAATGAATGTGAAATTGAATTTTCAAATATGCATTTTCTTCTACGAACTAAATTAAAGAAATGGAGCGGCCCTGGCACCTTTCACAAAATATGAAATTTGCTCTCGAAATGATAGTCGAAGCCATTGGAAGAATAGAGATCAGTTTACACCATAAATACATACTCAAAATCAAAAATAATAGGGGCATTAATAAGAGGTTAAAGATATCCAGGTAATTTGTAGGCTACACTTTTAAAGGGGGATGCCCGATTTAAGATATGAAGTTTCGCTTAAGAATGGCCGTCACCTCAAAACCCCATTCTGTAAAGTTTCCGCGCTGATATTTCAATCCGTTTTGAGCTAGAGCTAAAAACGGATTTTGTAAGCCCATATTCTAGAGTAACTGTGTAAAAAAATTAATATTGGGTCAAAACCAATGGGGCACATTTTGCCATAACTTCCAAACCAAATCATCTTGGCCTAAAGATTTCCACGGGTAAATGAAAAATAATGAGGCCAGAGTTAATAATGCCTATGTCAGCTGTGCAGTTTATTTAGCCCAGCGGTACATGAGTACTGCAAGTCCCCTGCGCACAGACGAGAGTTTAGAGATTTGGGCAGATCCTGCAATTTAGGGATTTTTTCCCCATAAGCTCCACGGGAGCCGTCAGCATGCCATATATCATGGTCAGTAAACAGTACACAGCAGTCCGACTCTTGAGTCTGAGGCTGAGCCTGAGCACCACTGGCGTACCGGGGTGGGGGGGGGAGAAGAGAGAAGAAGAAGGAGAAAAGAAAAGGAGAAAAGCAGAGGACTTGTTCCAACACGGTGCGCCCGGCTCGTAGACGATCTTTAAGTGTTAATGCGATGGCCTGTATGACTGAGAGAGAGAGAGAGACGAGATGAGAGAGAGAGAGAGAGAGGAGATTTGTTTCTGGTTCGCGCTCACGATCTGCTAACATCGATATATAGCGTCTGTCCAGGGACGGCATCAAGTGTCTGAATACGTTCAATAAACATCCTGGTTTTACTGAAATATTACAACATGTCAGCCCCTGAATTTTCCAATGGGAAAATTCTTCTAATGGCGGACATGGAGTTGACGGCGTTACCCTGATAGATTAACAAACGGATGTTCCAATAGTACAATGACGCCACGAACCAAGAAAAAAGATTCTTTTCCCCCTCAGAAATAATGTTGCGTAGCTCCACTTGATTGATGAATCACACTTCGTGTCGGATGTTTTACTGTTGTCGTCAATGTCGTTTTTGTCTTCTATATGATTAATTGTCCAAAAAAAGTGGGACGAAATGGCATAATGAGGTGAAAAAAATCATCCGCACGGGCGGCCCTCTCCTCATTATCCAATGTAAAGAAAATGCGTAATCACATAGGCTTACTAGTTAATTTCCGGTTGCATGATGACGTGCCGGTTTTGCAAAAATGGAAAATCAGAATCCATATTTACCAAAAACTTGAATTAATTACTTTCAAATTAATATTAAAATAGCAATTTTTCACCTTTGTCAACCAAAATGATGTGCCCAAAAAATGGCCATGGCAAATTGATAACTTTTCCTTAAAAATATTAAATTTTGGTATAGACCAAAATGTCACCCCATTTGGTGTTCCCAAAAAGTTGCGAATTGGCAACTTTTCAGTAAAAATATGAACTTTTGGTATACACCAAAATGTCACACATTTGAGAAAGTTAGTCGATTGGCAACTTAAATGTCTCCAATTCGCAGACTTTAAAACTTACACCTCATTATTAACAGCCATGTATATTTTCTTGTATTACTTTCGTAGAAATCATAAACGTACTACGAATCATCACATGAGGATGACAAATACTCGGTGCTTATACAAGTATCATACCTTCTAGTACACACTTTGAACCTAACATACAAGCAAACAGTAAAGGTCTTGCATCTTCTGTAGGAAAAACACTATAGCCTGCCAGGTTCATTCCAGCTCTCACTTAGGTAGTAGCGAAAATGGCAGTGAGTGCATACTGTGGTATGGATTGAAAGATTTAATCTGACGTTGTAAGACCAGCACAACAACACAAAATAATTATGTGTTTTTAATTTTGTTAAATCTGATCTTTGAAGCCGCACTCATTCCTCAATTTATAGGGATGTGCTCTAATCAAAAGTATTACCACGTCTATATAGAGTAATAATCTTTTGCTGCTATTGAGCATGCATACCCATGCCTGGCTATTGTTCCTGTATGGCTGTGACGCTAGGCTTGATACGTTTGAGGATGAACTTGAAGTTGGGGCGTTTATTGAATCTTAACAACATTTTCAGGGCAAGGTCTTAAAGTGCTTAGTTCTGATCGCAACTGGGACCACCCCTGATTTAGCCTGCAGAAGTAGTATAAATTTTGATATCAGATGAAAGACCGTATTTTTCTCATATCGTCCTAATTTCAGCTTCCAAACCACTTCTTGCAAAGATATACAACAAAAACCTGCCGTTTTAGTGGTTAACCATCAATATGAGCAAGTAGTGAATAGGGCCTTGCAATGTGCATTAACGCTTCATTATCAAAACCGCAAGTTTGTTTCCCACATCCTTATGGGTAAGTGTTAATGCAGGTCCAGGCTCTCATATACCAAGTGGAGAACAATATACACATAAATCGGAACAACCACCTTAGTTGGCTTCAAAAACCCTCTTGTTAAAGCTAGATTAACGCTAGATTATGTTTTGCAAACCTGAAATGGCATAGTGCCTGTCTCGGCACTAAAATTCCTAATGAAATGGTGAGTTTGAAGACACTTGCGAGCTTTAGGTCTTGCTTGCACAAATCAGATGGGCCTACAATTGGTAACCCCTTGACTGTCTGGCATATTCATGCTACTTTTGGTATTTTTTTATTCCTGTGTCTTTACGTATATTGAAATACCCATGGTTGGGTTGTTTATCACATACGGCCTGCGGCCTCCTGTATATGCACTTTACCACCTTCTTGCAACTGACTTGGACAGACTTGATAGACTAAAGTGCTGGAGCGCAAGTGGCAGATGGGAGTGGCAGCTGGGAGCGCAAGTGGCAGAATGTCTGGGAGCGCAAGTGGCAAGATGTCATTTAATACTGACAATGCTCTTCATTTTAAAGATCCCCAACTCCAAAAACTCCACTACACACAAATATACCCTCATAATCAGATTCCCTCCAGGAAACCACTTCCCACTCAATTTAGGTGTGAGTATCTCTGCTATATGAAATGGTAATAAACATATTTAATTGTATCTCGCTAAAGGTACCGGTAATATAAATCTTGGTTTTCATCATCAAAGAAACCTTAAGGGTTGTACAAAAGATATCAAGGCAAATGGCATATTTCACTTTAGTTAGACCTCACTATGGGTCCTGCTAGTACCCCAAACCTGGGCCAGTGTTCAAATCCAAATTCTCAGCTTGAACCGCGAGGAAAAATTTAAAGACGGACCAGTGATATGATTCTAAGTATACATTTATTTACAAATTCTATTGATTAGACAATTTATATGATTGCATTGGATCCCAAAATTGGCCAAGTATTCCCAACTTTGATCAGATTTTTATTTTTCCCCAAAATAGTTGCAACGATAATTTAACCAGTATTATTTTATTGCAATTGCATAGATTTAAAAAAAAAAAAAACCCTCTGTGTGGGTCAACTTTAGATATTACAACAGAAAGCGGTACAGTCTGTATGAATCCAGATGTAAAATCCTTGCGAAGTTGTTTTCAGCTACGCGTACTTTATCACTACCTGAAGCGAAAGTTTTCTTTGTTATTGTATTACCACACTCTGGCTCGCTAATTACCGGTAGTATATGAATGTATACGCTTTTTTAATTTTACACGTCGGCCGAAAATACGAACAGTTTCTCTTCATCGCAACGTTGCGGATAGCACAGAACGTTAAAATACACTTTGTTGGACTTTTTGTGGACCTCAGACGAACTGAACAGTTGAACCCCAATGATTGTCGTTAACAAGATGTTTCCCCAAAACAGTCCAAATCGTGATGCAACCAAAATGGTGGACTACAGATTGAAAATACAAAAACCAAAACTTTCATACTATCTGATAAGACCCATTTAATTGGAGTTGGTCGCAATCTTTTTAACAATAAAATTTTGATTTGATTTTTAAATATTCAAAATGAGAAAAGGCCATTTTAAAGTTCAAGATTAATTTGTTTTCACTCAAACTCCAAACACTCCAAAATTTTGTATACATCTTGCCATCCACAAGTTTAGTCATGCTCTTTTTTAAAATTTCTTTAAACGTTTTCATACTTTTTATGACACAACATAAACATTAACTTTGTAAGAAATTAAAATAAAGAAAAAACATAAAAATTATTCTTTTTTTTTGGAAATAATTTGTGGAGGTGTTCTTTCTTTGAATTGAAAAGAAAAAAAACTCCTTACTCAGAGAAATCTTTTTTAGCTCATATTCCCAAATGATATCTAAATCAAAAACCAATTATTCAAAATTTCAAACACTAACCTTCATATTCTAACTAATCAAAAAGGCATCACTTGGAAGTTGTTCATAATTCTAATATTGCATGTATTCAAATATACTTTCCTACACAAAAACTCCCGTTATTTTTGATCCAATTAACTAATGTTTTTGCTTCCGGTGTATCCTCCTTTGAAATTACCGGGCAGACCAGTGGAATGAAACATTGTTTACATTTTTTTTCATTCTGCCACTCATTTTAAAACTTCTTGTCTAAAACCATTTTTAACTTAAATCCAAAATACAATTATACACAGAAATTAAAACTCACATGGATCCTCATCAGCAACCTAAAATGACCTCGCAGAGTGAAGGTCTTTCCGCCGTGGAATGATGTCTCATGGTGCTGTTACCCAGGCACACTGTAGGTAGCTTCTGGCCTACTTCTGGCGTCAAAACGCCCTCTCATGACACATGAATATTGTAACCCTGTAACACATTAAAAAAAAAATTAAGGACCAACATCCTCCTTTTCCCTATTTTAAAAATTGCTATGAAGGCACGGATTTTAACTTTAACTGCCTACCTGTAAACCGGTATTTTTAAAAATACATAAAATACAAATTGCAGTAATTGCCCAGGTAGAAAAGATGACCTCGCTTCACTATATGGTAAAATTTCTAGGTGACGCAATTAAGTCCTAAAGTCCTATGTTCGGATTCAAGAATGTAAATCCAATAGCGCCCAGCCGCCCAAGCACCTGGAGACGTGCTTCCCGACAGTCTGGCAGGTAAGTTTTAAACTGGCGCGCAGTTCTTTGTTTTCAACCTATTATTACTAACGCTATTTAATCACTAGGTTAGATAATCTATTAACCCTAAAACGCGGCCCAGACCGCAATGCGGGTGCAAAACCGAAAACGTTGTACCGGTCGGAAAATTTTCTCGTTGCATCTCGGCCGTCCACAACTATGTTTGTGGCGCAAATGACTCTCATTGCCAACCTCATTGCATCTGGCCGTCTTACCTGAAAATGACGCGATGTTCCTCTCTTTGCATCTTTGGGGCTGGTCCTTAACGGAAAATGACGCTATTTCCTCGTTTCATCTGGGCCGTCTTCCCGGAAAATTACGCGATGTTCCTCGTTGCACCTGGGAAGCGTCATTCCCGGTAAAAATGATGCGTTGTTTTTCACTGCATTTCGTACGGTTTTCCCGTCGAAGGCGCAATGCTTTTCATAAACCCCCATCAGGCAGCTGGTGACAACTGTGTAGCAAATGCCCATAGAAAATTTCATACGTGGTGATAGCGGCCACCATTTTCGATAAGCTACTTTTTATTATGCATAAATGCATTCATGACGTACACCGGGGGATGACGTAGGCGTAATATCGCCACGCCCGACTATGACGTAGCGTAATAGTGGCCACGCCGACTGGCTAACTATAAGCTACATATTTCATGCAGATCAGTGTGTCAGTACGCATCCATTATTTATTTAGTTATTTATTATTTAGGATATCCCTGTTCTCAGTGCATTTGCACGCTATTGTTCCGCCTCGTTTCAATCTGGGACTTCTTTTTTCCCGGAAATGGCGCGATGTTCCTCGTTGCATTTCTGGGGCCGTCTTCCGGAAAATTACGCGATGTCCCTCGTTGCCTCTGGGCCTTTCTTCCGGGAAAATTAATGCAATTGTTCTTCGTTGCATCTGGGCCGTTAACGACTTTACGCTACTTCTTCCTGTGCCGGGAAAAACGGCCGAGATGCAATGAAATGCAAAATTTGTTTTTCTCCAGTTCATCGGGGGCCGTTAAAAATAAAAATAGATGCACCTCGTTGCATTTTGGGCCGTTGGTCCGGCAAAAACGACCCGGCCGGGTTAGGGTTTAAGTCATCAATTTATCTTGTCATAATTTGGGAAACTCAACTTGATCGTGACACTGCGTGTGTAATGGGACACTTACACATACATCCCGTTTTCATCACAAACGAAGGAGTACAAGCGTCGTGCTGCTTCGCGTTGTTTTCAAATATTCCGACCAGCTGAGCAGTGTTTCATCAAAGATGGCAAACTTTTACCACCAGAGAAAGATCAACAACTTGGCTGTTTTCCAGAAAGCCATGCCAGGGGTGACCTTGCCATGGCCGGTCAAAAACCTGCTGCACCCGGTAAAACGGCCCCACTCGCAAAACCCATAGTCCCAAATCTTTTTTATTAACATCCGTGCATCCTTAGAGACACCTATAGTATGCCTTTAATTCCACGACAGTCACCGAGTGGAACTTACTACCACAATCACTTGTTTCCATCAGAGATTCCAAAGTCTTCAAAGAGCCTAAAAAGCAACTACTTCAGTAATCACCATCCATGCACACACACATCATCCTGTTCACTTTTCCCCACAGGGTGTTGAACTTGTAAAACTAGCCAGAAGCAGAATTGGGTACCCAACAACATGGTAATGATGTAGCCTAATGTTGTCTTGGAATCCGAAAGTGGCAGCTACCTTGTTTTTGATTGAGGTTGCAAGTTTTAAAGTAGCACAGTGCAAAGTTTAATTACGAGTATGATGTATCCTGTTTTAATATACTTAATATTTCAAGAATTATCTCATTGCAAGGTATAAGTAAGACCATAAGAGATCATTGTTTGAGCTTGGACTGGGCGTATATAGTACCCAAGATTTTTGAAGTGGCAGCGCTCTCTGCAGTGAATGCCGTTTCAAATGTTTTGAAAATTTTGCACGCCCCCGCCGCCCTGATGTCGCATGTAATGGATGTACAATTACGGGTGACTGACTCCAATACCTCATGTTTCTGCGTGACTTGCCTCCAAAAAGCAATTACCTCGCATACAATGGCAGCGTTCCCCTGGCGATGGTGCACCTCGCGGGTCACAACGGTAAACTTTAACAATTTCATATTTCCAGTATATCCCCCTTTTCCCCCACAATATTTTCATCGGGCTTAGCATTATGGGGAATTGTTTTTTTTGTGTTCCTTCCTTAACAACACATGTAAAAATTTTAAAGATTCAGATCGGCAACGGTGGGGGTAAAAAAAAATCATTGGACCATCGGGTTTCGACCTCTGAGCCGTATAACTGAACTTCATGAACTTTGGAAATTAATGCACAACAATCGAAATCGCATCGCGCAAGCGTATTGACCAGCCAAGGTCGCATGACATCACTGGCGACGGGAATCCGATCGGTTACCGAGTTGTCACTCTCTCACGTCACAATGAGGGAAGCGGGTAAAATGTGTAATTGTTGTCATTAGCGGGGATCTTATAGTTCCCAATAAAGTGGACTTCACATGACGTTTCTTTTAAACAGTATGCCTTTTAACAATATATGTGAATATCCAAAACATTATGTGTAACAGCTATGACATTTTTGTTGTAGCCTTCTATTTCGACCACTGGCAACATTTCACCTTCATATACACACACGGTGCGTTCGGCCCCACACTCTTCTACCTTTAGCACCAGGAATATCCAATTTTAAATACAATCTAAAGCTTTTCATTAAGCCCTGGAATACAAAATCAGGACTTAATGAAATCACCTGTCCAGAATCTTAAGAGTTAGCCACAAGTTCTTGAAATTTCAAATTAAATTTCACTTCATAAAAAGTTTATGAAGATATTTACGACTAATCCTGTCGTTGAAACCTCTAAGGAATACTTTCAAGGTGGAATCAGTAACTATGTTTGCAGAAGCGTGAAAATTATTGGAGACTGTGAGACAAAAGGTTGTCATATCTTTTTACACACTATTTGGCATGACTCCTCATGGATTAATGCAGGGCTTTTATGATAATTGAACATAAGGAGGAGTCATGCTCCGCAGGACTAGGTCATTAGGGGCTAATTAATTAGCATTTTTCGATCTCTGTGACAACGGGTTAATGCAATGTGCAGGTCACTGCAGGTTGGAATCTTTTGCGTTGGGACTCACCATCTTATCTCAAGCTAGAAATTGCCATTTTGCAAGACCAGTAACAGATTGACTTCAATAAAAACTGTTTCTAAGTCAGTAGTACAATTAGGGTTCTTTTTAATGAATCTACTTTCTGGGACGTATTCTAAAACTCAAATTTATATTTTTTTGTTTTAACACTAGCCATATAGACGTTTCGAAAGAATTTTAGTATCTGCCACAGCTACGAATTCGGCAACGTTAAGAATAAACCGCATGTTAAAGGTGCCGCAATTTTTAATGGTGGCAGAATACTAAATTCAACCCGAGTTCTGTCTAGAACTATTTTTTTTACACTACTGGTACATTGGCAAATTGACTTGATAAATTACGGATGCATTCAGGATTTGCACTGTTCCTTCTACTAAAAAATAAGCCTAACCATGTTTGATTTAGAGCAGGGTTTTACATGCACAAATGCATGTAACATTGGCCCTGTGCAATGTAAAATTTTGTCTGTGGCATGTTAAATTTTTGTGCAATTCAGCCTATTTTCAAGGAAAAGTCTAACTGGTGCATGTAACTTAAATTTCCTAAATCGGAACACTGAGCCTCACCCTGTATAATTGCTTTGGATCAAGTTAATTTTTTTTCACTCATCTTCGTCAGAATTTTGGACTGGGAGGCCGCCCCAAATAGCCTTTTAGTTTTGAAAAAATTCTAACCCTCCTCACGTTCATATTCATAAAGTCTAAAAAGATATCATGTTCGTCGGTCTCTGGTCCCCAAACCGGGCCAAAATAGCTCGAAAAAATCTTGTTTTATCCTCCATTAAAAACGACATGGCTCGTGATACTAACCGCGCTTTCACAATGTCCTGGGCCCGACACCGTTGCCGCGAACATGTTTCGAAGTTCGCGTTCAAACACTCCAAATAATACCCATACATACTCGTAAGGTTGTCACATGTTTGGACCGTGGTATGACCAGGTTGTGACCTTTAAACCCCCACATTTCTCATGGCTGAAAACTTTTGAGGATAAAATTGCCAATCTGTGTTGATTACGAAATAAGTCCAAAATCGTTATTGTTAGTGGTTTTGAAGCTTGAAAAACGCACATATGGAAGAGAAAGATAATGTGAGATTCTTCGTATCATGGAAATGTTCAGGTAACTTGGTTTTGTTCTTTGTACATTCGAGAGGAATACTTGGTTTTCCCGTAATTCGTTCATAGTCCCGCAATAGCTCCGTTTCTGAAAACAGAGGGCCGTTCAATGATATGTACAGTGTTTAAGATATGGACCCTCTGGTTTTCATTACTGGAACGAGCATGACTGACATGACTGAGCACTTGTCTGCACGATTCGTCATGCATTAATATGCAGCTGGACTGGCCTCGCTTTTTATCATTTGTGTCTTTCACATAGGCCGCTTTGCATTATAAGTCACATTGCAAACCCAGTTCATATCTGGGGACAGCCCGTCACCCGTGTGGTACCAAAATACAATGGCGACGCCGCGTACATCAAGTCGACTGGGCGACTTTTCACTTTTAAAATCCGTTCAATTTTTCAATGACGTAAGTGATTCCTGCGACCAACATCAACACCTCAACAAAGAAAGCTAAGAGATTGTGGTCAAGTAAGCTATGTTGTGAGAACCACAGCGCATAAAAATGAATGTTATGGGATCCGAATCAAAACGGCTCGCTAGACCCCTTTGGGCACAACGAGGTGAAGAACGATAAGAAGCACTTGCTTTTCGAACAGGGCGGCCTATATTAAAAAATGAAAATGATAAAATCCAAGTGCAAAATGATAAAGGACCAACAAGTCGCCACCACTGTGAAGAAGCAGATGAATCGTGCTAAGCACTTGTCTATTGTTTGAAATATCTAACCGTAATGGACCCCATTTACGGTTTTAAGAAGGGCTATGTAGTCTAGAATTGGCGGCCGAGCCATGGCTAATCAAAAACTAATTTGCTAACACCTCCGAAATCGCTCCCTGACTGAATTTCCCGGCTAAACGCAACATAACGTTGTCATTTGTTGGTTACTACTAAACATTACAGACTTACATATTGCTGCTTGGACATAATTTGTTTCATATCTTGGTTGATTCCGGTGAACTTGGTCACTTTTGGACCGGCACTTTGGTGTTGATAACACAGACAAAACATCGCTGCGACATGTGCGAGTGTCTCATAATGGCATTGTTTTTTCTAATTAATATTTTAAATTCGCTTTTGCTATCCAATTTGTTCTCTGTTTGTTATCTGTTAGCCGCGCCAATAATCGCGTAGAAAGCACACGTTCTTCATAAGCGTGTAAGCACCTCACATTTCATTCATCTGTACTGTTATCAACGCTGATTTTGTTAATTTCAGATTATTGGTGAATCCAATGTTTTAAAACATTTGTTTGATCTGTCACGTGGAATCTGTGTTGATCAGGGAAGAATAAAATGGGAATTCACAGTGGCTGTCTGCTGATCCCCGTATTATATTCATGTTTCAATGTTCATTCATCAACTTCCGTTTTAAGTTTAAAAGCTTTCCGCGGTTTGGGAATATTATACCACCCGAGCTTCGACAGCTAATGGACATAACACGGCCTCATAATGCAGTAGCACGCAGCAACCAGCTCGCTATGTCCGATGACGTATAGATGGCAAGCATTTGGCAAGATATAATTGGATGCAGAACAAAATAATACGGTTGAACCAATCGTCCCAATGGCGGTGCCCTGTGGTGTTCGCCAATTGCTGGAGGACACTCAACATTTTCTTTCTTCGACTTACCATTGGGACGATTCCATTTGTGGCAAAGGGTTAGCACAGCTTCGTAATATTTGAAATAATCTTGTTGCGCCTTTGAAGAGAATATCATTGGGTCTGGATATCTTGTTTCTAAAAACACTGCTAAAATACTTAAACTTTAATGTCGTAATCAATATTGCCAAACGATCTATCATGCCTATATGTGAAATAGGCCGACATTGCACGTTTACCCCACCTTTTCCGCATAATTTCCCCTATGCGCCACATAGTTCTTCCATCCGACTGCATTTGGTGGTCTGAAAAGCATCTGTCACCGGCACTTTTTCCCCAAATGTCACAACAAACCAAAATGGAGGTACAGCTCAGCAGGTAATTTTTTTTCGAATTGGTAAAATTTACACAACGGGATCGACTAAAAAGAAGATTTCAGAACAAGCCGCAATAATACACTCAAGAATACTTTAATGGATTGTTATGGTAAGAATACCGCCCATTTCCGAACAACCTAAACAAAAAACAATAGCGTCGCAAAAAAAGGTTGAACGCGACCGCCCGCTCTGAGAGAGACGCTTAACCCCTCTATCCTTCTCCAGAGCAGGCGAAGCATATGCTATCTGCCAGATAGAGTTTCTCGATCAAACTGTCTAGGCCGAGGTTGCTACCACTGACTAGACACTCCATATTTGGGTGGTCGTGTAACTTCGCCCGGGCTACGACGTGTTCGAGCTAAGCACGGTCCAGTAATTTGAGTAATAGTATCAGTGTCGTGAGACTGGACTGTGACTTACTCTCTAAATTTAGCAGAAATCTTTCAGTTTCAGCAATGTTCCATCGGCCATTTTCTGTTTTGTTCCTTCAGATGCTGATTCCCTTTGTAAAAGCAGCGGCAATATACATGTGGCAATCTCAAGCCCAGGCATAAATGGTTACTGAATCTGTGTGTACACCTGGCACTTCCAGAAATTTTTTCTGCAATGCATGATTAACCCTTAAACTTTGAACCTATTTGTACATCTGTCAATTTGTGTCTAGATTTTTTTTGTCTCTAAAATAATTACTGTTTTGGAGTGTATGCTTATAATTATGTTTTTTTTTATTACTGGAAAGATTTAAAAAAAAAAGAACGTTCATCAAAATACTAATTTAGTTACCGTCTGGACCTAGGTTATGATTATTGATACACTTCAAATAAGTTTTATTTTTTTTTAAATATCAAACAGGAGGGATTTCCCACAGCTCACTGATCTGTAAGATCAGGCCACAAGCTCCAGTCCCACGGTGCAGCACCCGCGTTAGATAGTCCCAACAACACTCTTCTGATGCTGAGCCTGAGAATGATGATGTTCTCCCCATTGCGCCTGCTTTTATTCCCTGAGCCATAAAATGCTTTTCCTTTTTGATTAAAAAAACAGTCCTGCTCATCAAGTGACCTGTTCACAGACATCATACAGGCTTGTGACAAGCTAAGTCAAGCCACAGTAGGGGAGCTCGGTAGAAGGGGGTAAGTTAGCCGCCACTTTTTACCATTTTGTTCATATATCATTCTGCTCATATAAATATAGTAGGAGCAAAGGCAGTGGTTACAAATCAAACACATGAAACATGGGTTGTTTACTCGATTAAGGTATCACAAATTTTTGACCATATACATGATTATTTATATCCAGGCTTCCGATTGGTACTTGTTTGGTAAGAAATCTTTTTGTATTGTTACAGTTTTGGTAAAGTGCCCGGATGCAATACCATATTCTTTTGGGGGGGGGGGGGGGGGGGGGGCCCCGCCCACTTTTGTTGGCAAAGGGGCCTATAAGAAAATGGTAGCCCGTCCGTATGTGTGTGTGTGCAGTCCACCACGATATCTTGGAACTAAGCAAGTGGTTTGAAGTCCTCTTTGCAATCTAGATGTATCTCAACTCAAGTATGCCGGTGGGTGGGATAACACAGATTTCCTATTTATAACACTAGATCGCAAACGCCAGCTCAAAAGCCGTAACCATCTTTTCCCGCAGCGCGTACTTATTTCCTTAGCGTGGTGTACCAATTTTAATATTCATATATTCCCCTGATATAATAGCGTGGTGTACCAATTTATTCATATAATTCACGTATTTTACATAGACGTGTCGTTTCCATGCCAACGGTTACGCGCATGCGCGTACGCGTGCGGGTTTCGAATGGATACCGTAATGATCATTTATAATTCTCAAAACACGGTTACGTGGCCCGCCTATTTCTTCAACGCGGCGTACGGCCATCTCGTTAGTAAAGTCTGACTCAGAGATTTCGAAATTTATTTTTTTGTGTAATAATGAAAAAATAATCACTAGACTACAGTGTACTAAAATGCGCAATTCCGAAATTTTGAGATGATCGGATTTTTCCGTTTGATGCAGTAAACATTTATTTGTAGTATTTGTCCATAGGATACTGTGGTATAACAAAAATTCCGATTCCGAATTTTCTAACAAAGTTTGATTTCTATTTAAAGGAATTCGATTTAAGCAGCTTAGCAATTTCACACGTGATTAGTATCTTGACACCATTATGTATGACATGCAAAAAAAAACAACGATTTTTTTTGAAATTGAGGGCGCCCTCCTCCGGAAATCTCTGAGTCGGGGACCTTTAATATCTATTGTGGGATATACAAAGTGGGTCATGTGACATGGGTCAAGGTCAAATGTGGTCAAAAATAGGGTAACAATGGGGTCGAAAGAGAAGGAGGGCTAACTCGCTATAATAAACGTTGTCAACACTATTCTTTGATTTGAGCAAGTATGGGTGTCCATCTTCGCACCATAGATTTCACTCAAAAGTAGACCTGCTGAGAGTTTCGGAGGAGGGTCATCGCGGCATTGGTCAGATGGTCCTAATATAACGCAAATGGAGTTAAATTGCTGTAAACCTTAATCATCTGTTGGTAGGTTATGAACTTGGTGGGTGTGGTCAACATTCAGTTGCGAAAATTTTGAAGGTCTTTCAAGGTCATACGAGGTTCAGCCAAGGTTAAATCACTTAAATGTGGTAGGAAGGATTAAAATTGGGTGGGGTGTGGTCCCACATTCAGTACCACACATTTTAAAGGTCCTTTGCAAGGTCATCTGAGGTCGATCCATGTCAAATCACTTAACATGTGGTAGGATGATGGAAAAAAATTGGTGGAATGTGGTCAACATTTCATTCCACCATTTGCAGGTCATTTCAAGGTCATCCGAGTCATCCAAGGCAATCACTTAACATTGTAGGAGGATGAAATTGGTGGGTGTGGTCAACATTCATACCACATTTTAAAGGTCATGCAGGGTCATCCGAGGTTCATCCAAGGTCAAACACTTAACATGGTGGTAGGTGAGAAAATTGGTGGAATGTGGTCAACATTCATCAGTACCAACATTTTGAGGTCATTCCAAGGTCATGCGGGGTCATCCAAGGTCAAATCAACTTAATATGTGGTTGAGGGTGGAAAATTGGTGTGTGTCATCATTCAGTGCCAAAAATTTGATGGTCATTTCAAGGTCAGGTGGGGTCATTTAAAGGTCAAATCACTAATCTGTGGTAGTAGGAAAACTTGGGGTGCTGGTCAACAGCAGTTTTGACACTTGTTGAAGGTCTTTTCAAGGTCATGTGGGGTCATCTGAGGTCAAATCACCTTAACATGTGGTAGGATTGAAATTGGTGGGTGTGGGTCAACTTCAGTACCAAAATTTGAAGGTCAGGTCAAGGTCATCCGAGGTCATCCAAGGTCATCACTTAACATGTGGTAAGATGATGAAAAATTGGTGGGTGTGGGGTCAACATTCAGTACCAAACATTTTAAAGGCATTTCAAGGTCATCCGATCATCCAGTCAAACACTTCACTGCTGGTAGGAGGATGAAAATTGGTGGGTGTGATCAACTTCAGGTACCAACAATTTTGAAGTTATTTCAAGGTCATGCGGGGGTCATCCAAGTCAAATCACTAACATGTGTTATGAGGGTGAAAATTAGTGAGTGTGGTCATCATTCAGGGCCAAAAAATTTTTGATGGTCATTTCAAGGTCATGTGTGGGTCCCTTAAGGTCAAATCACTAATCATGTGGTAGTAGGATGAAACCTGGTGGGGTGTCAACTCAGTGTTGACACTTGGGAGGTCATTTCAAGTCATGTGGGGTCATCTAGGTCAAATCACTTTAACATGTGGTAGGGAGGATGAACTTGGGTGGGCCATCACCATCTCCTGAATTCATTAAAATTATGTGGCTTCTTGTTCTTTAGCTACTGCAACTGGTCGTGGGACCTTTGTGGTTTTTCGAGAACCGCCTTTTGAATTTGTTCGCATCTGGGCATTTGGAACGACATCAGTGAACCCCCAGTCTAGTCTGAACGATAGTGTTTCAGACTGGTATAGGCTGGGGTGTTTGTCTGTTGTTCACGACTCCCAGTTTTGACTACAACATCTATCAACGCCAAGGTTGTTTTGCTCAGACCTTATACTATTGAAATGGCTTTTTTTTTCGTATGATACAAGAAATATATTGTCACTAGTTTAGAAAATATTGTACTCGTCTTTGACTCATACAATATTTTTCTAGCTCGTGCAATAGATTCTTGTATCATAACGAAAAAACCATTCAATATTCTATAATTTCTATCCTTCAAGTGAGATGCCAAAAATATTTTGTAACTGGCTCAAACTTACCCCAGAGGTGGGGTAAGTTGAGCCAGTCATGGGGTAAGGAGGTACAACAAAAGGTAGTGGGGGTTTGAGAATGGTGGTGGCCAAGAGCGGTAGGGAGGGTACTGGATAAAGAGAGAAAAGTGTGGTTGAGGGGGAACAAGGGGCGTGGGGAGGGGAATCGCGATTGGCGTTAGGTAGAGTTTCTATGGCTCCGGTTCCATAGGAATGCACAATATATGTGTCGTAGCATTGAAATCCAATGTTTGCCGCCTTCTAATTTTTGTTGTTTCCCAGGTATTTTGCCAAAAAAAATGTTTTGATATCAATTTAAATTTTAGTCTAAAAGTTGAAAATAAATCTTTTTTGATGTGATTCTACTTGGATTTTTTTTTTGTTGAGAAATGTGTGCACATTTTCCTATGCTCAACTTGATTATTATTTTAATTACCCCATGCCCCGTTGCTCAACCTTACATTGTACCCCTAGGACCATTTAACACAAAGCAAGCTCCTTCACCTAAAAACTTGTTACAGTTACAATCAGTTTCCTAAGTTCTGTTCACATATCCCACCCTCAATACATGCCAAGTGCCATTATAGTTTTTCATCCTTATAGGGTAATTTTGAAACAAAAATCATTTTTTTACAGAAAAATTAGAAAAAGTGCAAATGAACTTTTTAGTGCAACTTTCTAATTGTAATTGCATGGATAGTGCCATTTTACACAATTTTGATTGAAGAAACCTGTGTTAATGCAATGTATTATAGATGTGTAGTGTAAAGTGAAATAAGTTCTTTATCTTCTTTCTAGAGGGGTGGATCATCTTACCCTGTGGCTCACCTTAAGAGGCTGTTAAGTCAGGAACTTAGTCAAGAGAAAAAATGGGCCAGTTTTTAGTTTTTTTTTTTGTGTTAATGAAAATGGCATTCACATAATTTTCTTTCCAGATATTTTTAACAGAACTATATATATTTATTTTTATTTTTTCCTCATATTTGTTCATTTACTTTTACTATGTTACTCATTTTGACCAAACAATCACATGGTCTGAACTGCAAAAGCGGGTATTTCCGCGTAGTATGTAAATAATGCGTCTGTGCTATTCTGGCGCGCGCGAATGTAATTTAGCAGGGAGCAGAAACGCGGTTAAACGCCTTGATGCATCGTTCGCATGACGCATACCCATGGTAACTTGTATGCAATTGTAAATGGGTTGCCCCATGAGTATGCTTTTGCAAACCGATGGGATTTTAATTTCATGATTTGAGCCTCATAACTTGTTGAATTATGATCATAAGTGGTCCAGATTGAAATGAATTTTGACCTGGTGCAGAAGCCGTGTGAAGAATAAGAGATTAAACCCTTGTTGTTTTGGAATAAAGACATATTTTTAGCGAAACGGGACCTATTGGACAAATTGGGCGATTTTCTCTTGTGTTCACTTTCGGCGATAATTTCGTGATTTTTCTCCGGTTTCCCAGTTACTCACAATCCTTATCAGCAACAGGTAAGAAATTTAATGCATCGTATAGAGCAGAGCATATCAAAATCTGGGTCGGTATTTTATTTATTTAGTTTTTCATTTTGGGTTAAACCGTGATTTATGTCAACCTTTGAACATCTGTGGCGGTGTTTCCAAATTGAAACACGCGGAATTTTGGCCTTTTTTGGCAAATAATTTGATAAATAGTGGCAGAATTTGAAAAAAGGGAATACCGACCCAGACTGACTCTGGAATCAGAACCGAACAATGCACATTTTTAGACCATTTCTATATTTTTTTATAGGGAACCAAAAATATGAGTGAAATCACAATTTTTTATGATTTTCCTCAAAAAATAACGCATTTGGGGGAAAAATATTATCATATTGGATTCCTTGAGCATTTTCCTTCTCAATATTTTACCTTTTATATATGTTGGAACAACATTTAAGAAGATCGACGCAAAAAAAAAAAACCATTTTCCTTTGATCCTGACTTAACACCCCCTACCCTCTCTCCCCTTTAGCTAGTATAGGCTAGGCTAAGTTAGTTCTGGCAAGCCAGGCTTGTTTTGACTTTCAAAATATTCTCACCGTAAGCCACTGCAAAAGTATTTTGCTGAAAAGGGATTTGCAGAGCACATAAGGTTGGTCCATTGTTCCTCCCTCCTTCAGAAAAAAAAAGAACGTTCTTCGCAGAGGGTACTTGATTGGCCACTAGAGCCCTATGCCGTTACGCACCTCATAGTCTCCGCCCCTTTTACACAGGAAGTATGCGCTCATCATAAGATTCTGTCCCCGACTAAACTAAACGCGTATAAAAGCTACACTCAGCATGTTACAGTAAAGCTCAATGAGTGAGTACTAACGTAAGCACAATTCTTTAACGCATAGTCCCGCTTGTCATGCCACTTTGGGGCCAGGCTATCAAATTTTTAACTGATCGTGCACGATTGAGCTACATGTAACTCGGGCGATTGTTTCAGAGCACTTGCTCCCATCACCTGCCAGTGCATGGTCGCTTTACAAAAAGTGAGTCCTTCAGGCCCTCTGTTCAACACCGACAGTGCATGCCCCAAATAATACTAACATGTTAATATTTATTTCTTATACAGATCTATACTGAAAGCACAAACCAGGATGTCCTTTAGTATGGTAGCATTGCACAAAAGGCAGGATCTCTTAGATGCCTGTGTGCTCCTGTTGAACGGCGAGTGGCCAAGAAGTCAGGCAGCCAGGTAAGACAATCTACTGTGTTGAATAGCAAGTGGCCCAGAAGTCGATCAGGGAGCCGGGTAATTTATGCAAAGATATTGTGTTCAATAGTGAGTAGCCCAGAAGTCAGGCAGCCAGGTAATTACGCAAGTATAAGGCTAATGTTTCAGGTGATATAAAAATCTCGACTTCTTTTAGGCAAGTCGGGCAAAAGAGGTCAACCTGACCTCTAATTCCGATATGCGTACCTACCTAAAAACAAAAAGGCCAACTTGACCCAATGAGACCACCTAGATCAACGGAAATCAATAGTCTTACGGAATAAAGCTCATACACACTACTGCTTATCGATTGATCATGGGTTGGGTTTTGAAACAAACCTAAGCAGCTTATACATTATCAAGAATTTGGGTAGGTACGCATACCGGAATTAGAGGCTAGGTAAACTCATTCGGCATAAGTTGGGGGGGGGGCGGGCGAGGTTGTGGATCATGAAGTGCCCCTTTAATTATTTATTTACAAGTGTAACAAAGCAATCCATATTTTGTCTCCTTAGGTTGCACTCTCTGGAGAAGTCATGTGAGGGTTTACCATATTCCTTGGTCATGATTGAAGCAATCGACTCACAGGAGAAGGTGGCTGGTTACTGTAGATTGGCTAAAGTTATCAACCAACCCAAAGCTGTCTTTATAGAGTCTGGTAAGTATGGTTGGAATGTCTTATAATATGCTTTCAACTCTGAAGGAGGCCATATAGCATGTATCTTGATGATTAAAGGCACTATCAGTGATTTGCTGTGATTTGCTAAATCAGAAAATAAAATCTTGAAAAATCAGATTTTTGCATGTCTGTAACAAGTTTAGCTATCCTAACTTACCCTACAAGTGCCAAGTCTGAAAGCAATAAGGACAGAATCGGATATTTTAGTCATTACTGTCCGTACAGACACTTACTATTACATAAGTGAATGGAGATTCATATCTTTGAACATTGCTGTTTTCTTCCTTTTCTGTAAATGTTTGAGTTGCAAAATATAACTTATGGGAATTCTACAAACCTATCCCTCACTTATAAGCTATTCCTGCAATTTCAAATATTTTGACTTTTTTTGAGTGAATCACTAGTGACTTTAAAGGGGGTGACCCAATTTAAGTATATAAAGTTTTTAAATTAATAGAATGGCCTTTAACACAAAACCACATCTGTGAAGTTTTGTGCCAATATTTTAATCCATTGATGTGAGAGCTAAAAACATTTTTTTAAAGACCCGTAGAGTACTGTGTAAAATTAATATTGGTCAACCAAAATGGGGCACATTTTCGCTCATAACTTCCAAACTAAACATCATTTAGCCCTAAGATTTCTCAGGGTAAATGAGAAAAGTAGTAGCTTTCTTTAGATACCAACATTTTGACCACTTCCGGTAAAATCTGGGGTTCTGGGGACGAGCCTATTGGCATTCGGCTGGCTGGCTGGCTGAATGCTAAGTGGTCCCAAAGTTTAAATATTTTAAAAATTGTTCTTGATAATGTGGCATTTTTGAGACATCCTGAATCATCATGCACTAGCTGGTTGGATAACTGTACATTACAAAGTGAAAATAAATCAATCAGGGGTGCAGCTTTTAAAATGGCATCAATTTTCATTTATATTGGATTCCACTTCTGTCTGGACTAGCTCATTTATGTGAAAGTACTGAAAGAGCAACAGAGGGGCTAACATTAGGCCAAGGCCAGTTCTGTTGTACAGTATGGTACAAATCAATGATTACATTTGTAACCCATTTGAATGATGGTCAAAGTCCAATGACCTTTGTGACTTGCCCAAAAGTCCAAACAGTGATGGAATCTTGCTTAAGTTGTTATATCTTGAGTCATTATGTCACAAATAAGGCTGCCTTACATTGTTATATATCCCTTTTTGTGTCCCCTGCAAGAATTGCAGGAGGTGACACCTACCTACCAGTCCTTAAGTCTGTCTGACCATGTGGCCATGTTATAAAATTGGCCTCGTTCGAGAAGTAAAAGTCCAATTGCTACAGAACTTGAGGTCATACATGCCCCTTGGGAAGCTTTATATGATAATGTGGTCAAGGGTCACATACCAAGGTCAAAGGTCAGCTGAGGTTAAAGGGGCATTTCGTGATCCACAGGCTCGTCCCCTGACTTACCTAAAAAAAGTTGAGATTTTTATATCATCTGAACTGTTGGCCTAAGTATAGTATGTGTGCCAAATCTTAAGTTCGTACCGGTATTCGATCTACTCTAGAAGAAATTCGCAATTCTGTATTTGTTGTCCATAAATGGACAGAAATTACAACAGAGTGGCCTATGGGGCAATGTGATATGAACATTTGCTCCTAACATCAAAACGCACCGTCAGAATCAACTGATATTTTGGAAATAACATTTTCTTGATGATATCTTGTGAACCATAAACAAAAAAGATGGTGCTAGGATCTCGAAATGCACCTTTAAGTTATGAAATGGGCTGAAAACATCAAATTGACATAATTGGAAAGGTTGAAGTCCAATTGCAACCGCATACCTCGGCCATACATGCAACGGGGGAGCATTCATATGATAATAAAGTCAAGGGTCACTTGCAAAGGTCATCTGAGGTCATTATAAAATAGGAGTGAAGGAAAGGTGGACCGCGAAGCAAGCAACACTTGTGGTTCGAGAACCGCTTGTCTCTTTTGCAAGAATTTTTTAACATAATTGTAGCCAGTAAAGTGAAAACTTATTTTTGTGAGTAGTTTATGTATCTGTTTTATGTACAAGTAAAAGGAACTATTGAGGAGAAAGAATATTGAAATCCTGAAGTTATAAACACTGCAGCATTGATTTGAGTGTGGAATTCTTACAGAATATATTACAGGATCCTATCTCCCTCTTCCCTTTTGTAGTTGTTGTTCCCACTGACAGACGAGGTCAAGGGCTAGGAAGGCGTTTGATGAATTTAGCCGAGGAGCACTCAAGACAACATGCCTATTCACAGATCTACCTCACTACCAAAGATAAGCAAGGATTCTATGAGCACCTTGGATACCAGTACTGCAAACCTGTCAACACTCTTAATGCTCAGGTAATTGTAACTTAAGATCATTGCAATTTGTATCTTGTGAGCTATATTTGTTGTAGTAGTGCAGTATCAAATCCCCTCTTTACCTGGCAAACTGGTTCATACTATCCCTGCCTTGAATTATGATAGTACAAAAGTCTTTGTTCTATGATCTTATGCAAAGACAATGCATTTGACATAAGTCAGGGTTCTCATTTAACATGGAAATTGAGAAGATGATTTCCAGACCTGGACAAACCTGCAATTTACACTGGAAAAGTCTAAAATGCCAATATTTTGTCGGCCTTCATGGATGTATCCGGGGGTATATCCCTAACACTGCAGGCTGTATATTGTGAGGACAGACCACAGATCACAATATACCACAACTTTCATCATACTTGCACTTCCATAGACCACAAACTACCACAAAATTTGATTGTGGTATATTGTTTTTTTTTTTTTTTTTTTTCTATTCACAGATCTACCTCACTACCAAAGATAAGCAAGGATTCTATGAGCACCTTGGATACCAGTACTGCAAACCTGTCAACACTCTTAATGCTCAGGTAATTGTAACTTAAGATCATTGCAATTTGTATCTTGTGAGCTATATTTGTTGTAGTAGTGCAGTGTCAAATCCCCTCTTTACCTGGCAAACTGGTTCATACTATCCCTGCCTTGAATTATGATGTTCTATGATCTTATGCAAAGACAATGCATTTGACATAAGTCAGGGTTCTCATTTAACATGGAAATTGAGAAGATGCTTTCCAGACCTGGACAAACCTGCAATTTACACTGGAAAAGTCTAAAATGCCAATATTTTGTCGGCCTTCATGGGTGTATCCAGGGGGTGTAGAGGGACTGCACCCCATGGGTTAAAAAGAAATTTTATAGCTGTAATATAGGCTTAAGATTGCACCCGAATGGGACAAAATAATGTCAAATTTGCCTGAAAATGCATATTCTCCCGGGGACTTTGCCCCTGGACCCCCACCAGGCACACCCTGGGGTGCAAGATCCTGGATATGCCAATGATATTTTATGCAGATTTTTTCTTTAAGACAGATCAACTGATTGAGGACGCCTAAAATCGCCTTTGAGAATCAAAATTTGTTAAATGGGAACCTGTATACAGTATGGTCAAATTGGTTGCTTGAATATAAAGCACTGGTGTTTATAAAAAAATATCAAGTGTTTGGCTGTTACTATTTTAGTCCATTTTCTGCATTAAATCAAGAAGTGTAGTGGACAAAACATGTTGTGTGCAACTAATAATATCTGCTTTTCTCCATTACCCAGGTCCTTGAAACATGTTCATGCCAGCTTTTGACCAACACCGTCTTCAGCCAAAACTGCTCTACCACAACAAACTCGACCTGTTCTACCTCATGTGCCAAACAGGAAGAAGCAAAGCCTGATGGTCCTGATATAGGAGAAACTACTTGTTCTTCCCAATCAAATTCAACTATGCCATCAGCACCAGATACCCTGCATTCAAATCAGGATTCAACTTGTTGTAAAAGTGAGTCTAGCCTGGAGTCAAATAGTGAAATAGTCAAGACAATTCTTGCATCAGAACCTGCTGGTAAGCCAGCTCCTTGTCCTATTTGCACCTCCTCCGCCACCACCACCACCTCCTCCACTGTGTAGAGCCTAACATTACTGTGTAGTGGATGATGAAAAGACTTCTTTGAAAGCATAAAAACAAAGTTATAGTGGTTTCTTTATTAAGTCTATTCAGCCAGGTCCTGTACACATGGCTCAAACTTCTTTTTAGCTTATGCCTATTGCGGGTTAAAGTGTGACCTCTTTAAGAGTTCCAGTTATTAAGTGCGTGTGTCCGATTTATGTCTATTGTGTTTTCGTACTTTATGATAACCGCACTTGCACAATAACTCCCCCCAGTACCGTGGCGAACAAACTTGCAGTTCATGGTAGAATCAATAATGCATATTCTATTACCCTCTGCTGCCCATATGAAAATGCAGCATTCTGATTGGGTCAGTTTACTGCCCATTATTCTTCAATAATGGGTCGCCAATGCATTTTCTTATTACGTGAATTGGTTTTTACGGTATGAGAATAGAATAAAGTTTTGCATGTCATTGATGGGCTCTAATTTCCTCGGCCGAGAAACTTTCAAATCATGGGCTCGGCTGCGCCTCGCCCATTATTTAGTTTTTCTGACCTCGGACACATGTTATTCGCCCATAAATTGACCCTGCCAACCCTTTATTTCTTAATTGCAAACCCTAGCCTATTCACTACTGTGGCTGGTTAACCATTAAAACTGACATGTTTTTGTGGGCCTCCAGCTATAGCTGGCAGGACCACTTAGCAATCCGTTGTGCGTGTGATGTATGTGTGTGGTGTGTGTTTGTATTGGATGTGTGTCAAAATTGGTTGAAGTTTTTTTCATGGGGCGGCCCCAGCTTATATTCTTTGAATATAGCGAGCGCGAAGCCGAGAACCGCGAATTCTAGTTTTTTTATATCTTTGGAAATGAAATGGATTTGAAGGCTCCAAATTTCAAAACGACAATGAGAAAAATATGACCTTTCATCTGATATCAAAATTGTTACTCTTCTGGGTAAATCACGGGTCCCAAAGACGATAGGAAACACACACCTTTAATAGCATCTTATTTTAAATGTAGGCCACATTCCCAGTTTATATTTTTTTATAGGAAATCTGTCGTCAGCTGCGACACAATAGTGATGTTCCCAACATTTTTTTTTCCTTTTTTTGTTTGTTTGAGAAATTTGGCATATTATATTAATAAGTTTGTAGTATGATTATCTAAATTCCCCAAATTTTAAAACCTACGTGCTTAATAATTTGTAAGATATTGACTAGGTTATATTTTTCCAATACTTTTAAAATTGTTTGCATCACATAACAGACCTACAGCAGGTCATCTGCTCAATTGCATTGCTATATCTGGGTCACACTGCATATCAATAGTTGCCGTTGCCTTAGTGGGTCGGAAAGATTTAGCTGAATACCTGGATCCTTCAAGACCTGCCAATTTGATGGCAGAATTCAGAATTGTTGCTACTGTCCCAACAGTAATAGCTCTGTACGGAGGGATGAGAGACAAAAACATTGGATTATTGCTCGGACAAATAGAGGCAGTGTGTGTTATGTAGTCAGAAAGTGCTTGCACTGGATTCAATTTCTCTTCTTCTGTAGACTGTAAAACCACCTAGAAACCAGTACCAGACATACATTTTTAACCCCCTGCAGTGTAATGACGGCATCTTCCGATTCACAAAATTTCACATTGTCAGTGGAAAACACAAATTTGCAATTCCACCTGTGTCTTTGTCAAACTGAACAGCCTTAGGTGCAATGTCAGATGGTTGCAACATGAGTAAAGTTGACATCAAAGTTATTGTCATAAGTGTCAGATCTTTTATACTCAACTGTGAATTTTTTGGCCACTGAACAAGGGTTGGATAGGCATGACCTTTGACCTTACCATGGGCACCTTAGTTCCCGACTTAATTAACACTTCAACTAACAAATTACATGGTATTAACTCTTGACTGGGTTCTCAAGCCTGTTGCGTAAACCCAACATTGTTCATCAAATTCTGGTGCCGGTCACTGATTCATTTGTGTTCAATGGCGTAAATTTCTTTTTGACATTGGGGGGGATGCGGTTGATGAAAATTTATGAATGAAACGGGGTTTGCTGAAAAGATCCAATACTAGTACATGCGCACGCGAAGCGCGCTACAAATTTAGCCATTTAGAAGCTAAAATCCTTAAATGTAGTTGTAATCAGAACAAAATCACGTGAAGCGCGCGGAAATTTACCAATTTTTAAACTATTATGTAAAATATGAGGTTATTTTGGGTCAAAAACACATGAACAGGCATCAACATTGGGGGGATGATCGTATTGACCATCCCCCCTCATCAAAATATTGGGGGGATATATCCCCCCATCCCCCCCGGGATTTACGCCTATGTTTGTGTTGGGAATGGACGGCCGCTATACTGTTGAAACATATCACCTTGTATTGTCCTTTACCACCTCTGAAGCTCTGCCACTGACCATCTCCACAACAACGTTCTTGCCAATTGTTATCAGCAGACAATGAAGAAGTCCCTGCTGAAGCTGAGATTGAGGATGCTAATTTCAAGTCCTTGAGAGCACTTGCACTCAAATCTGAAGTGTTACGTTGGATGGAACAGAATAACTATGCCTTTGACTTGTTGAATTTTCCCTGAACCACTAAAGCAGCATATTCGTCTTGTATTTATCTTGTTTGGGCCAAGTGAACAGTGTACAAATGAAGCAATTCATTAACAGATAGTTCTTTATCAGCTGTCAAATTTCCCAAAAGTTTCAGAGATGTCTCCACATATCTCCCTGGATAAAGCTTGTAATGTAGGTTGGTCCTCCCTTCTTATGCCCGACACTGCTCATTTAGTCTCATGTCTGCTGGTAGCTTGACCTGGCCAACCACATCTTTGATCACAGCAAATATCGCCTGAATATCAACTAAACTGGAACAAGTCTTGTTGATGATTTCCTCTTGATTGCGATTATCACTGGGATTGTCATTGTTGGATGACAATATACACATATCTTATAGTTATTTAAGTTATTTGGGGATGGGACGTCCCTTTCAACAACAGTCTTACTGGAGTTTGACATAATGGATGTAACTTTTTCCTGATCTATAAGCTGTGGTTGTTTTCTTTCCTCTAGAGGGACATAAGGTGCTCTCTTTGAAGATATGGATGTGTATCTTCGGGCATGGAAAGCAGTTAATCAGCTAAGCTGCCAGTTGCTATTTTTTGTGTCATTGCTTCCTGGTTCTGTTTTTACGCTATTTGCTTTATACCAGATTACTTGGATAATAAATGCGCACAACTGACGCAAGTCTATCGTGAAGTCTGCCATCTTGCAAACCCTTATTGTTGGGCACTTCATTAATAGCCTTATCATTATGTCAGGATGGGCGTATATTTCCAATATTCTCATTAACATCTTCCTTTTTTGAAAAAAAAAACAAGTTTGTAGTTACAGTCCCCATTCAAGTTCTTACACTGTTTTATCAAACTTGTCATCATATAAGCCACTCATTTTTACCACTCACCCTTCACTTCCCCTTCCTTTTCATCCTGCAAATTTACAACACCTGGCATACAACCCTCTCCAATACATCTTTGAATGATTCAAAAAGGTCTTCCACTTCGGGTGGATGATCAACTAGCCCCCGCGATTTCCTCACCGTCGGGAGATTGGAAACCCTGAATATTGACTGTAATCCAATTCATTTGCTGGGCGGTCCTTGACCCCAGCGGTGGCATTTGTTACACAGAAGCCTTCATATGTAAAATGGCACATACACAAGACTTGTTTGGATTCTTGATTCAGAAGTCTGCAGTTTTCAAGTAAAGGAAGGACCTGTTGCTGTAACTACGCAAGTCTTGTTGATTTTGGTCAGATTCTTTTTTTACGTTTGTTGTGCCTGCTCTAGGCAGAAACACAGATAGGGATCACTTTGTCCACGGTTGATGTCTGGTGTTGGTGTTGTTGTCTGTGTTGTGAAAAAGGGTTAACATTTGCCTGTAATATCCTGCATACTTGATGGATTTAAAACCAAGCTTGGGGCACAGATGCAAAAGGCATCCCCCATTGCTGATAGGTCAAAGGTCACATGCCAGGTAAAGGTAATGTGAGGTCAAGTGTAAGATAAAGAATCATGTTAAAAAAATAAAAAAAGTAAAAAATTCAAATATAAAAAACTGTGACGGCAGGCGAAAAGAGGTCCGAGGAATGAGTATTTTTGTTTTTGATTCCTAATTCTTGAAAAATGGTCTTACCAACAAATGCTTGACATGTCTCCCATGCGATGGACTTTTGTCTTGTCAAATGATGGTACCCCCACAGAAGTTGCAATGCACTAACTGTTTGTCTTCTAGGCAGGGCAAGTCACCTATGGTGGTATACCTCCCCACCACCGGTACCACACTGCTACGATATTACCTTGGTTATGCTGGTATGTTGGTTTGACTCTTTTATTTGGGTTGCGAGCGTGATGAATGCCGTGGCTTGGTGGTTGATGTAGGATCCACACGTGGCAGAAAAAATGACTGGTTATTACATTCTCGTTGATGTTGTGGACTTATTACTCAGAGAGCAACTTCAGTTCCCTTGGGTGACCTGTTGCCATTTCCTAGACTGTGCCAAAAGTGCAGACAACTGATTGTAGCACTGCAACCACATCCAGGATTCCAGGGTGGTTTTATGTTATCATTTTTTGATGTGATCTCTGCAACCCAAATTAAACTAGCTTTCTTAGTTGCCTCTTCTGCGGTGGTTCCAGAGGTAAACATGATGAATCCTTAATGTAGCTGTGTGATGTTTAAGCTTGAAAGGATGACAAAACTTCTTTGACAATACCTCTTCAATCATTGGTGAGACCATTGTTGTTGGAAAGCTGGAATACCTGTCGGGATTGAAATTGTTACGTGACAGGGTCTTTTCAAGTGATAGAGAGCAACTCATTGACAAGGGTGTAACCTGCGGCTGGGCTGGCGGGATGTTAGCTGCAAGGAATAAGACATGGTGACATGACTTCAGTGATAGACCATTGAAGTGGCATATCACCACTAGTTCAGCCTAAGTTCTGCCTGGCCTATACCAAAAATATTTAGGGGTATCCCATTTTTGTGTCGCCTGTTTTAGCAGGAACGGGTACACATCAGGGAGAGCTTTACTGTTGTGGGCTGTGGCGTAAACAAGGTTAACAATTGATATTCTCCACATACGCATTCAGTGATAAGGTCCATGGCACGAGCGCTAATAGCCTTGTCCCCAGATCCAAAGATTTTACTGGAAGCGGTCCACATTTTGGTATCAGAAGACAAGCATTCTATTTTATCATGTACCCTGTGAAGTCTTAGAGCCAAAGGATGTTTGGTTTGGAAGGTAT
>JAMKCH010032498.1:0-16231 GCA_023653785.1 Ophioderma brevispina
TATTGAATAGGGCTTTGCAACGTGCATTATTGCGTCTACCATCAAAACCGCAAGTTTGTTTCCCACGGTACTTGAAGAGGTGTATGTGCAAGTGCCAGGCTCTCATATCAAGTCGAAAACATAATACACATAAACCGGAACAAGCACCTTTAAGGTGTGACCTTCAAATACAAATTTGACATGTTGACTCGTTACTATACAGATGGCAAAATAAAAGGCCTGGTGATTAAATCATGATATACAGAATGCAAAAACAAAATCTGATGTTATATACCATAAAAGATCTAGACTTTAACAGTATTTTACACACACAAATTCTTTATCTTTGTATGTTTTTTTTGGGGGGTTGCTTTTTTATGCCACAACCAATAAACATTGAAAGATATAAAAAAAATACTGCAAGTCGAAACATGCAAATCCCCCTGGCTTTTAAGAATATACTGGTAAAATTAAAGGGTTTGGTATCAAATTTTGACCACACCCACCAAGTTTCATGGCCATACAACAATTTGAAATTGGATAATCCCAAATGACCTTGAAATGACCTTTAAGATTGTCAGCACTGAATGTTGACCACACCCACAAAGTTTCATGATTGGACCTTGGATGACCCCAGTTTCATCATCCTTCCATACGGCGGTGCAGAAAATATTTACCCACGGTGTAGTCTGTGTTACAGACTGCAAAAGATATTATATAAATCGGTACTGCGTAAGACGCTAGCATTATCAGTCACCCATAGAGAATGTTTGTAAATGAAAAATAATCCGAAATAACTCCGAAAAACAAAGGGGATTCTATGGACATTTTTGCATCAGAGTGTCAGAAATTTTGTTATCTTACGAGAACATCCTTCAACTGGATCTGAAGCTATAGAACCTTTTGAGAAAATTACACATTTCTATAAGTAGTTTTTTACACATCTCTATGAGCTCTGACGAGCACCAAACATTTTCCCACAGTGCTACGTCACTAGGCTAGCTAATTTAATATGCACGCTCATACTTTCCACACCGCCATAATCCTACCACATGTTTAGTGATTTGACCTTGAATGACCCCTGCAGGACCTTGAAATTACCTTCAAAATTGTCGGCACTGAATGTTGACCACACCCACCAGGTTTTGTATTATCCTACCACAATTTGACAAATTAGGTCATTTGCATCAAAGAATGCCCTAATTGGCCCACATTCCTTTGATTACTGATTCACACAATATGACCTCTCACCACAGTGGTTTATGATCAAGTTGGCTTGCAATTGGCCCAAGCACTTGGGCAGGAGATAAAAAAAGTCAAACCTAACCAAAATGACAGAATGCCCCTTTAATCCACCCACAAAACCTTTGACCCAATCTGTCTAAACCTCATATGGGTATTGGGTCAGTGCTTATGGTGACAGTAGCATTATTTGTGGCGGAAAAACAAGTAGATTTTTAAAGAATGCCATTAAAGCAGAGACGTTAATAACTAATTTAGTTATATGAACGTCTCTGTATAAAGGCTGCCTTCAGAGGATTCGAAATACATATATATTGTATAGGAATTAAAACTAATCATTTAGAGCTAAAGATAGTCACGTAAAACTTAATTCAAAAGTTGGGATGAATCAGATTTTCGTTTCCATTCATTAAACATTTATGCCACAGATACAACAATGCCATAGCGATACCGTGCCATAACAAATTCAATAACCGGAACATTTTATAACAAAGTTGTGATTTCTGTATGATATGAAGGAGACTTCGATTTGCAGCTTAGTTATTTCACACAGTGATTAGTATGTGGACAAGCTTATGTATATGTAAAAAACACAATTTGTTTGAAAATTGAGTGTGCCGTCATCGGGAAAATCTCTGAGTCAGCCTTAACCCTCATCTACCTGGAGCCATTTTTTGGAACCAAACTCCCGAAGGGGGGGTGGGTACCACCCCCCTGTGATTTTCGCTTCTGAACATCCGATTTCTGGAAAATTTGGGTACCAAAGGATAGCTTAGAGTTTTTCTTTACATTGGTACCAAAATAACGTACTAACATCCCATTATGACGTCACCATGACGTATCTGTTGAGGAAAGTACGAAAAATACTGAATCTAGGGTGGAAAAATTGATATTTCGCAATTTGAGCGGAGTCAAACACCCTATTATAGCTCTAAAATGATTTCTTTATAAAAAACTAGTCATTTCCCATCAAGTAGAGTCGAAAAACGCATGAAATCTGATTTTCCTAACCTTTTTGGCGAAAATTAATTTTGCACGGTGTTGTGTTATGAAATGGTCAGTTTTTGATGACATTGCGAAACCTTTATGACGTCATGTGGTAAATTCTAGGCATGTTGGGTACTCATTTTGGTATCAAAGGAAGAGGAGGACCATAGCTATCTATTGGTACCAAAATCAAGTGTATGTGATGTTACTGTTGTGTAGGCATGTGGGTAATTCTCTTCGGGATGGGGGGGTGGTACCACACCCCCCCTATCGATCACTTTGGATCGCCCAGTATCTTACCTATACCCGGTTGGATGTTTGTTTTCGATATTTAACAAAAGGAGCGGAACATGTCAATTGACAATTACATTAAATAATTTGCCACCAAAAAAGGGCGGTCTTTAGCAAGCGGGGGAAAAACCTGAAGGAGGGGGGTGGTAACAACCCCCCCCTTCGGTAGGACGAGGGTTTAATTTGGCCCAGGTGACCTTCACCACAATGGAGGACACCATATAACCTTGGGCCAGTGTTCTTCTAATCCAAGTGTGGCTGTAATCCCAAGCATTAGAGTTGCAACGAGATATTGAAGAATCCAAATATTTTGTCTATCATAATAGTAATGTCATATAGATTGTGACAACTTCAATAGATTTGCTTTACCTTGTATTTGGTACAGAATGGCTTATAAGAGAGAAAAAAGGCGATTTTTGATTTTCTTTATATTTCAATATAAAACCTAAGATGAATTCGTATTGCTCCTATACGAAATTAGACAAATTTAACAATTTTGTACAAGAAACATTCAGTCTCAGCTTAATCCTTTCAGATGGGATGGTTTTTGATATAAAGCTTTAAAGTAATGTCAGAGCAAAAATCCGTACTTTCGTTTTATTTTTAGGGGACTCCCGAGAGGTGAATCTCTCGTTGCACCTGTAAGCGTTTGTCAATGACAGTCACGGCCCGGGTACCCGGGGCTTGCGGGGAAGTCGGCATGAATTCGATTGAAAAAAAAACTGACCTCTCACGCTAACTCCCGCGACTTCCATGTACTGCGGGAAAAATTTTATGTCGAGTTCACGACGAATTCCCGGCACCCAACCCGGGGAATTTGTTCGAAGTCCCGCCCAGGTCCCGCACCAGGTGCTGCGCGAGCTGCGTGTGTTCCCGCGGCCCGACAGCAATAGAGCGATACCACTGTGTGAGCGCACCAAACCACCACCCGCGTTTTAGAAAGCGGCCGGGAAATGAAATATCAGACAATCGTAAAAGGGTGGGGTTTTGATATTCCAGTAAATGCGTTTTTGCTAGTAAAAAGCGTGTGAGAAGAAAAATAAAAGCGTGGGTTAAGAGACCTGCCAAATACTGAAAATGTCTTAAACAAATACTTTTTTGACCAAAAAAAAAAATGATTAATTTTGACGAACGAATAATTTTCTTTTATTAACTTCGGCCGCGAACGTTAATGAAAAATGTGAAAAAAATCGCTTGGCGTTCCGGGCCCCCGTCTCAAGCTGAGATGATCTGGTTTTAGGGACCAGTATAGTTGTATAATTTCATTAACCTTGTACTGATGAATAAAATGAAGGATATGACGGTCACAGGCATTCAATGGTTGGAATGGTAGAATTAGTAGTTTCGTTACAGTTTTAGGATCTATAAATCACAGTAGGGATACATATTAAAGCACACAAGTCTTGCAGTTTCCCAACTCAAAAAGTTTCATAACATTGTATTTTCTTACTTGTATGTATGTAAGTCAGCATCGACATTCACCGGACACCCACCAATTTACTGATAGATCAGCTATTTCAGTGAGCAGATCGTTAACATTACATAGGCTATGATTTAAAACAAAATACATGAGTTATTTTGAAATAGTTTATTTTTTATGCCATCCATTCAATCTAACAAATTCCCTCTGCATTTTGTATATGTTTTAAGAACCAGGTTCGGTGTGTCTTTTTGAAGGATGGCGACGAACGAAAATATTAAAAAATATAGGTATTATTTGACCCAGGATATCTGGGATTATTTAACAGATTGGCGGTTTTAAACCTAATGAAGTTGCTGTTACTGCGTCATTTAGAGAAATTCGGCAACTGCTTAACCCTGGCACTAAGAATAACTGGCACTCTATTTTTAGCATTAAAGTCTGACATTATTAACTATTTTTATGATTGATTCATTTTTTTACTATTTAGGGCCCACCCCCAAAAAATGAATATAAACATTGAGATAGACAATTTTTGGAGTCCAGATCACACAAGTGTGAAACAATTGCAATTTAGACTAGAGTAAGCTGTAACCTGCAGCTGTAAAATGTCGGCTTTGAGTAGACCGTCACACATCGCTACGAAACACGGTTGTCGTTTGTGAAAAAAAAATATCGTGAATACGTTTTTTCTATTATAAAGAGGAAACACACGTTCCTCGCTACTAAAATCTAAAAATTGCATTTTGGAAAGGTGAAAGAGAGAAATTATTGAGGAAGGTTTGCACGTAAAATAATCACAGCGCCCAGTTCAGTGTATGAGAAACTTTTCCAATAGGGTTGTACAGATGCGCAGAAGGAGAGTTCTCGGTTACGACCTCCATTTTTTGTGCATCTGCGCACGGCGATATGTTTCAGACTGAGGAGGGTCATTACATTGCTGATTGGTTAAACTGCAGTTTATGGAATTTATGGACGGTGATTTTTTTGATGGGCTAACATGGTAACGGGCGGCAGTGTATGAAATGGATGTGAGTCCAAAGCATTTAGTAACATTAATTGCAAATATTACACGTAGTTTGGGAATTTAATGCAATTTCAAAAAACCAAGGAGGCTATAAATCCTGCCGACGTACTTTCATATGTGGTCGCGCTATTTGTGAAATAATACACGTGCCTATAGATTCATGCATTGTATAACAATGTAATAACTAGCGTATTTTTACGATAGGTGCACACTGAGTGTGATGAAACATAGTTGGGACATAGGATAAATGATACGGGATATTGATCTACATCTGTAAGACAATTTCTCGAGATGACAACGCGTATTAAAGGAAAAAGGTTTAGGAATTAAAAACCAAAAGTGTATTAATTGGAGATTAGTTCCCACACAAATGTTCAAAACTGTGAAAACAAACATGCTGAAGGTACATGTACATACATGACTACATGTTTAAATTCAATAGTTTTACATGTAGGCCAACTGTATGTTAATTGCAGGTTGATCTGCAGTTAAATGGTTATATGTGAAATTATAATTAGTTAATATCATGTGGTCGGCCGGGATTCCCGACTTTTATTAACAATTTTATTGAAAAAGTCGCATTGATTTATTACATTTTCGTAAATAAAATTTGTCCTAGGATTTAGATTTTGGCCTCAAAAATAATTTATTTTACTGCTGAAAAATGGATATCAAACGGTTTTTTAGTTCTGAAGCATTTCAACTTAAAAAAAAATATTGGCAAGAAGGTATGATTTACGTTTGAATTTGAGCGATTTTAAATCCGTATTTTAAGTGGGAAAAAACCGTTAATACCGTAGTTAACATCATTTTCGTCACAATAAGGGGAAGGAAATCCGTACTACTGGGCATGTCTGTAACGCGCTCAAGACCCCTTTGTCAAGCCTCCAATATAATATAATGGAGGCTTGAGGGCTAAATGTATAGATATATAACGACTTTGTGTCACCTCAGATACTTCACTTCCCGAGGATACCGACGGGTTTGAGCGAATCCCCCGACATACAGTCCGGGCTATTTTGCAAGTGACGCGAGTCCCCGCCGAAGTTCACAACACGTTTTACCGGCTCATTTTTTTCATTAAACCGACTCGAAGGAGAACGTAGTCCCCGACATTTTCACGGTAGCGGGGACACATTAGCAACCAAAGTCCGTATGCATTGCCGACTTCCACGCACAGCCCAGGGTACCGGGGGCCGGGACTGCAATTGACAAACGCATAAGGCAGGGGAGCACAAAAAAAACAGTAAACCCCAACCAAAATGGAACACACCACACCTGTGGACAGACTGGCAAACAGATGGGCGGACCAAAACACACACAAGAAGGAATCTTCTGTTGCAATCATCCTCACGCTTTTAAAGGTTGCAAAGAGTTTCAATTACATTAGCATTTTTTCACATTTCTTTGAGAAAAACTTGTTTTTTTTTTGCCTTACCTGAGGGCCAGATCATCCTGAACATGTTTCAAGCTCCAAAAACGTTGAGGGCAAATGCACCTGAAGTTGAGGGCCAAAACTCAATGTTAGGGGCCGGATTGGCCCACAGGCCGCCATTTTAGAACCCCTGGAACTATTAAGCTCTATAAAAATAAAACTAGATTGGTGGGGAAAAATTTACAATGTCCCCCTCCCCCCCCCATAAGAATTATGCACACTTGATGGAATAAGCTACAGGGATAACGTGCAGATTCGGAAGGGGCATACTTGGAACTCTTTGCCATTTGCCTAAATAAGAAAATTCATCAAAATCATCAAATAGAGAGGAGCAGAATATCATAGGGTCGTTATCAAGGACAAGGAGTTTGTTCCTGCCCACCCACAACTAAGCGTTGAACCTTTAGTGTAGTATGGACCTCTCGGTCATGCAAGGTAGTTGTGGTTCTCAAATTGTGGGGTCACTTTTTCAATTGGAGCCATTTAAGGTTACTTAACAGGGATCAAAACTGTGTTAAAACTACTCCAAAACATGTGAACAATTTGCCATATTTTTATTACTTTGTTGTGCATTACAAAACTTAGTACTGTAAAATTTAAATATATATACAAATGTGATTCACTGTGAATGTGATGATGTGTCTGTTTTACTTATACTACAAAAAATTCCTACACATCAATTCGTGCAGATAGAGAGTGAATGTGGCATGAACGTTGAGTAGTAATTCAAATGACTATGAAGACCAAAGAAAAAAGTTGTCAAAGTAAGTAACAAAAATCAAAAAACAAAAAAAAACAAAAAAAAAAAAAAAACCATTATCTTTGAAAATTCATTATTTTTCCAGAAATGGTTAAAATCACACCAATAAAAGGGGAATGAGCCATTTAAGTCTATAAGTATATCTTGATAGAATACGCTGACCCAAAAATCATCCCTCTGACAGTTTTGTGGTGATATTTCAACCATTTTGATGCGAAGAGCTAAAATGGTGGTTTTGCATCCCCATAGAATACTGTGATAAAATTCATTATTGGTCGCCCAAAAAAGGGGCACATTTTCGCTCAGACATCCAAACCAAACAGCCTCTAAGCCCCAAGATTTCAAAGGGTAAATGAAAAAAAAACATAGCTTTCTTAGTACCAACAATTTGGAATCCACTTCCGCTACAAATTTGGATCCTGGGGACAGGCTATTAGCGATCGGACCATGGCCCTTTAAGTGAAAACATTTGCAAACTATAGTTTACTGTGAAATTTAGTTCATAGTTTTTTCTTGAAAAAACCTATTTATTTGGGATCACTAATTTAAAAAAAAAATTTTCCCGAGGCTGAACTCTGTGGCATTTTCATCTAACAAAATGTTAATTCAATTTTTTTGCAGGCATCTTAAATCAACTGGCATGCAACTTAATGGAAACAAGACTTTATTTGTATTCTGTCTAATATAACTATTAGAGATATTTTTTTAAAAAGTGTTTTATTGGTCTATTTTAAGTAGATTAAGGCCAATAATGGACCAGTATTTCTTTCTCACCGTCTTATAAATCAGCCTTTTAAGCTTGTTTTTGGTAAGTATTTAAGAAACAACCCCATTCTACAGCAACAAATAAAGTATGTCTACTGCATTAAAGCAATGACAGCACATTTTTTTGAAGTGCGCCCCAATTTTCCAGATATTTTGAGATTGTTGCACAGTTGCATTAGTAATTGACTTGTAAACAATACATGTGAATGGTAGAGCTCAAAATTCTCTGTCGCAAAAGAAGGAATTTTGTAATTAGAAAAATTAATATCAGAGATCTCCAATAATAATTCAATGGCTGCTGGAAACGTCCTTCCAATATGAAATAGCTGGGAAATTGTGCCATGTACGTGTCTATATTAATCCATTAGCTGTTCCGTCAGTTCAGGCAAGTCAAGCTAGAGGTCATTTCAGTGAGGTGGCACTATTTCATCATGGATGAACATGAATTTAGCGTTTCCAGCTCTGCCATTAAATTAGTATCAGGACTCCTGATTCTAATTACAAAATCGCTTCTTCTACGACAAATATGCATTTTTGTGTCGCCTGAACGAACGTTCATGAAGGCACATACTAGTCCAAATTCTGTGTGTTTGTCTCCATCCGTCCGTATGACTGGTTTCACTTTTTTAAAATGTTCTGCTGGCTAAATACTATGCCCGATTTACTTCTAACTTCATAGGGTGGTATCGAGAGGTGTGTGTAACTTTTGGCTGCTTTATTTGCATGATCATTTGCATATTCATGAATTTTTAATTAGCTTATTTGCATTTTTTCAGACACTTCGGTTAAACTTTTAAAAAAATGCTCTGCTGGCTAAACGCTATGCCTGATTTACTTCATTATCATGCTTTGAGGTGTCCGATATGCGATAATATCGGATCCTACGCATGATAATGATAAAATTGGATGATTTGCGCCCAATATTTATTGGTCTCGCTATGAGTTTTAAAATATTGGGCTAGACTGCGTCTCGCCCAATATTTTTGCAACTCATAGCTCGACCAATAAATTTGGGCTGAATCAATCCAATTTTATTACAAACTTGGTAGGGTGGTAGAGTGAGGTGTGTGTAGCTTTTGGCTGCATTATTTGCATTTTCATAAATTTTAATTAGGTTATTTGCATATTTTTCAGACATTCAGTTAACCTTTTCTAAAAATGCTCTGCTGACCAAACGAGTTAGGTGCCACAATATTATGTGCAAATTTTGGCTGCATTATTTGCATATTCATTAATTTTTATTATATTAGCATATTTGCATATTTTTCAGACATTTTGGTTGAAAAGGCTTTGCAGGTTGAACGCTATGCCTGATTTACTTCAAATTTGGTAGAGTAATAGAGTGAGGTGCCACAATATCATGTGTTGATTTTTGCTGCATTAATTGCATATTTATGCATTTTAATTAGCTAATTTGCATATTTTTCAGCCATTTCAGTTAACCTTTTCTTGTTTTACCTTTTTGAAATGCACTTCAGGCTACAAAACATAACACTTCTCTCCAGTGCTTTTGCTCTTTCTTATCAATGCCAAATTTTTATCATTAAGCAAGTGATCGCGCAACCAAGCGACACTTGTGGTTCGAGAACTGCCTTGTTTAGCATTGCCATTTGCAGGTATAATTTACTAGACAATTACCAAAACAACTGTGCAAAAAGCTCAAATTTTGAAAATTGCAGGTGCTCTTCAAAAGTGATTTAATATTTACAATTGAGGCTTCATTGGATAGCAAATACAGTGCGAGTCAATAAAACCCTACATTGAGGAAAATTTCTTTCTTCTAAGGTTGAACATTATTCTGCTTGAATGTTTTGCTTGGTTGTTTACAGGGATAAACAGCGATATACTTCGTCCGCCTCACTAAGGAGTGACGTATAGCTTTCACGCAGTCTTAAACGTGCGAATCGCGGAACCGCAGCTTCTGAGTGGCCACTTATAGCCGTATAATGTGGAGAGACTGACACTGACATGTACCTTAAAGACCTATCAGTGATCCACCCACAGCGTCAAAGTCTATGAATTTGCAGAAGAGCTTCAAAGTGCAGGATTATCTGTACATTCTCTAAGTTATATTTTCAACTGAAAAATTGACCTAAACGGAGCAACAGCAGTTGTGTTCAAAGATATGGAATTTCGATCAATTACGTGTTTTAGAAGTGTCCGTACGGACAGTAACGACTAAATGTCCGATTTTGGTCCCTTTTAAGTTGGGTTTTGCTTTATCTCACTTACAGTAAGGTCCGGATACCTGTACTTCGGTACAGACATGCAAAGATCTGGATTTTTGATGATTTTTCGATTTTTTCTGATTTACCAAATCACTGATCGTGCCTTTAATCATTATAGCAAGACAGTCACACATGCAATTTCAGTTGGTATCAATTTCTTCTTGCTGTCTTTCTATTGGTAACATAATTTATCATAAAAATAAATATCTTGAACAATTTTACATTCCATTGTTCCAATCATAAAGAGTCAGTTATTGAACATCACTCCATATCCATGTCTCAGTTCTGAACCATTAATGAAACTGCTCAGGCGATTCTTGTTTGACATCTTTAAGGTAATTAATTTTTGCACAATACATTTTGACTCAGCATCCAAAAATTTGATAAGAAACTAAAATGAAGTTTTCTGTAAATCAATCGGAATTAATATTCCACATTCAATATGGCAAACTGTTTTTCAAGCTGAATACAAAAAGTTCCTATGCTTTCATTTGAACTCCCAACGTTTTCGTTGTAGGTTTAAAACCATGAAATCTTGGGCTGTCAAAGTACACTGGTCATACCCAGCTAATCTGAATATTTGGGAAATTGAAAATTTTTTCACTGAGCATGTTCTTTTGCAATACCCGGGATATTATTTTAAGCTATTGGCTCAAAATCACCAAACAGGAAGTCTTTCCACAAAATAGCATACTTCTTCCTCAAAGTCCCAAATGAACCACATAAACGTTTCTGAAAGCCTGTTTATCCCTCTTTACAACCAAGCAAACATTTGGCAAAAATAAGTTATTTTTAAATTAATCATTTTACTTATTTTTATTCTGAATGTAGATATTTTTTTTACCACCCGCACTGTATTTACAAGACTAATACGATACCTCTATCCATCTCTAGTACGGAGACGACAAAACGTGAGGTATGTAGTATTTCTGTGCCCACAAGCCAAAATTCTCCAATATGCTGTTTGTTGCAAGTCCTGTCAAAGCGTTGAGTGAAAGAAGATGTAACACAGGAATTTAATCTCTTACACAGATACAAAAAGTACTGCTTTGACCAAAAAGAAATATAGTTTTTGTCTCAAGCTGATTATGGTTTGAAAACTAATGCAAGTATGTGATTTTTTATTTAAAATTCCTTAAAGGAAACCTGTATCAAGAATAACCTATCCTAATTTCCTATAAAAACAATTATTGAACACATATGGAGTGGTTTCATTAGAAAAACGGAATTATCTACCATAAATGAATTAAAAGCATTTTGTCTGACCATGCGCTATTTGAACTTCGCGCTACTGTATTGTAATTTTGTTTATGCGCTACGGACGGCACAGTAGCGTCATGGCATCTTCCACATGATGCTTTCATAATGTGTATTTCCTATGGCATTTATGACCTAAATAAACGTGCCGAGTCGTATCGTATAACACGTTATACACTATATTCTCCGTAATGGTTTGACTAAGCGTCACGCAGTTTCCGACTTTTTGCGACCTGTACAACGGGCGTATCGGCGTGGTTCTAATTTTAATCGTTGTTGATTACGCGCTGTCTACAGCATGCGACCTTCACACCACACCATCAGATTGTTCAAAGACAGTTCAAACAATTATTACTCAGACTAATAGCAACCACGGTTTTTTAAATAGCACATGGTCAGACCCGTAGTTTGAATTCATTTGTTAAGCTGTTATATAATTCCGTTTTTCTATTAAACCACTCGATATGTGTCATAATTATTTTATAAGTTAATATTGTTTCAATATTATTCGTTGTACGGGTTCTCCTTTATCAATGTGCTCAGCCATAAAATATCAAATTCCTTCTGTTAAAAACACACAATACGGCAGAGGTATCATCGGCTAAGGTTGATTTTACTGTTTTTGTAATAACATTTTTCTTTTTCTTCCCTTTCTCACTTGGTATACCATTTTGCCAAAATAAGTGAACCAAAACACTTTGAAAATTTTGAGCAGGGAAACCCGAACATCTCGTGACTGATAGTATGCCGCAGAGTTGAAGGTGCACACCACTAATTACACTTTTTGCAAACAATTCCGGCAATAGTCCGTACTTAACAAGGAAAAAATTCTGACATTGATACTAGTTGCGCCAAACATTTCGCATTACCATTTGGTGATCTACCATTATTTTTTAATGTGTATATGATATTCCTGAGAGAAAAAGTGTTGATTTAAGTTTATTTGTGTTTCACTGGCGGATTGACAAAGCATTCTTGTTGTCACGGTTCGGCGAAAATTTAGTATAGCGAATTACTACCCTCCAAGAAATCAACTATCGGAGGAATTTACACAGAAAAAGGTGTAATCAAATTTGGGATTGTTATAAATAAAGTCTTGTAAAAATGTGCAAACTTCATTTTCTGATAGGCAAGTAACTCGAGATACAGGCCAAGATAGAACTTGAATTTCTATACAAAGTCTAGGGCGAGGCACAATATAGTGATGTGCACCTTTAAATTTGGAAGCACTAGACTGAATACCACCATTGAGGTGTGGTGGTGCATTATTACATCTGGATTGAACACACTTGACTAAATAGAAGCGTTAACCATTGTTTGTTGGGGCTGTGTCGTTTTTTTGATCAGATTGCTTCCACGCAGGTTTTGTCTCTTCACTCATGTCATATGAATAAAACCAATCAGTTCAATGCCGAGATCCGCAGATCACAGGAATCGCGTTATTTTTCAACGAAAAAAAGTTCCGCATAACTTTTATTTGATTTATCGCGAAATTTACAAACACGCGCATCAGCTGTGATACAAACCATTTTTTTTGTTGCTTTATCAATGTCGTAGAATTGCAAGATTAATTGGGAGACTGTAAAGAGATATTGGTCACTCCCCTCCCCCCCCCCCCCCCCTCTCCCCCCCCCCCATACTTCTAGGTGGATCAGAGTATAGAATAAGTCAGCCCAAATATCACCGAATATGGAACTTAAAACCTTTAAACATTTTGTTTAAAAAAAAAAAAAAAAAAAAAAAAAAAAAAACTGATAAAGGACATCTCACTCTCCACCAAAGTAAGCATTGTAATCCTAGTCAAACCAGATGCTTCTGTATGGCTCTGAAACCTGCGACCATCAAAAAGAATGAAATGAAGACGGTTGGAAGCATTTGAGACGCGATGCTACAGAAAACTCTTCATATCAGCCGGAAGGATAAGATCCGGAATGAAAAAGTTCTGTCAGGAATATCCTCCTGCCACTTTCAACCAAAAAGGATCCTAGCTCGCATCACATGCCTTGCAGCTGAATGTTTGGTCACTGTGAAGAAGGAACACATCAGCCTACCCAAACGAATTTTTATGGAAAACGGTCGCAGGCACAAACAGACAAGGAAGACCAAGGAAGAGATGGGAAGATGACATCATTGTGGGCACAACCTTCCACAAGGCAGACTTGGAAAGCGCAAGATAGGAAATAGTGGTCCAAATTTGTTCGAGGAGCCAACCTCCTATGGGACATGGTGCATAGATAGATGAATAGACCCTAAAGATCATTTATAAAACCTTGTGTACGTCCACCCCTGGTGCATTAATTGGAACCTGTACACATCCAAGAAATCTTACTTTATCAGAAATGCAAGAATTGAAAACACAAGGGAACCATCGACAAGTATCAATGAATAATTTGGGCGTGGCCAGCTAGTGATAGTTCTGGGGGCCAAAACCCCATTTTTTACTGAACCAAAAGTAGCGTCCGCACAATTATTTTTGGCTGTTTCTGATCCTGAAGACCTACTGATTGAGAAAATGCGGGTGCAACAATTGCACCCTTGCGCATTTGGAAATATCCAAGATGGCCACAAGATGGCGCCACCAACATAAAAATTAGCAATAAACTCAGATTCTAAAGCAGCTATAAAGATGATTCTAGTGTCTTTGTATGGTTTTGGTGTCACTGAATTCAAATTTGTACTTCTTTTTACACTAAAAGTCTTCCCTATACCGAAATTCCAGATGGCCGGCAAGTGGCCGAACCCACATATAATTCGCAATAGCTCAGCTTTTCAAGCAGCTATAAGGATGATTCTTGTGTCCTTGTATAGGTGTTTGGTGTCAATGAATTCAAATTTGAATTCTTTTTAACACTAGAGTCTTCCCTATACCGAAATCCAGATGGGCCGCCAACGATGGCCGCAACACATAATATAATAGCATTAGCTCAGATTCTAAGCTTAATACAATGATGATTCTAGTGTCTGGTATAGGTTTTGGTGTCAAAGACTTCAAATTTGTATTCTGTTAAATACTTAAGCCTCAATAAAACCAAAATACAAGATGGCTGCCAAATGGCCAACAACTTGGGCCTGCCACAACATTTTTAGTCTATATCTCAGCTTCAGAGACAATGATGATGGTTATCATTATTTTGACTTCAGGGGAACTCAGGCTGCTTAGGCATAAATTTATTTACAAAAGAAGCTCCAAATTGCATTGATCCTCTCAATCTTGATCACCATCCAATGGTTTGATCGTATCGTCAGGGATAGCCCCTGATGTGGTGAATGCTGGTAATGCAGTTGCTATAGGAGTAAGCAAATGAATGAATTGAATTAAGAGGGGTTTAAAGTTCAAAATAAACAAAACGTGGTGAACAATGGCTTAAGCAAGGAAGCAAATTAGAAGGGATAAAATTTCTTCGAAAAAACAACATTAATTTCTTTCCAGAGTTGAGTTGATTACATCACTCACTCAAGGGCCCAACAAGAGCGTCCATGGAAAGCAGGTCAGTAGACCGCACCAGCTTAGCCTGGGTTGCCCTCTCACCACAGCAACGTCATTCTTAATATGTAAAAACAAAGTACAGCTTATCGACGTCATTTGTCAACAACTGCTGCCAAACACTCTCAAAGAACACACCAGTCGGCAGACAGAGACTTGCTCTCGTCGACCTCTTCTGTCGACACGCTGCTAAACTCTCCAGCTCCTCCATTAACATCTTACAGACATAGAATACTAGCCCTAGCTGGTATACTTCAAGACCAGACCAACTCACTATACACCTATGACAAGATACCACGGGTAGCAATCTTACACGCAAGGAATGGGTCAGCTTAAACCGATTCACACATGAGTAGGTCGATTCAACAGCAATATGCACCAATGGGGGCTGCGGACCAGCTCCAACTTGCCAATGTGGTTCTCAATCATAGACTGCGGATCACATTATCAATTAGTGCCGTACCTTTCGTCCCTTGTGGACATTAGACTTCTCAACCCAAACCAATCAATAGTGTGCTGGCTCCAACGTCTACAACATATTTAGCTGACTAACTATATCACAAGAAAGAAGAACAACTTCTGGGCCGTGTGAAAGTCATCGACTTCTTGTGACAGGATCTGTCATTTGAGTAGAAATAATCTTTCCTAGAGACAATCCAAATTGGAAGGCTAAGCTTTCGACACTCAAGCGCATGTCTTCCTGTCTCAGGAGCAAACTAAAACAGTCCTGTGTTTCACCTTATCTAAACCAGTAACAAAGGGAGAGAGAACAATAAGAGATGAGTAAAGGATACCTCAGTAATTAAGATTTCCGGTCATCTGTTGAGAGGCATCCTTGGAGTAGTCTACCCCCTTCAGGAGGAATGTCTGCTCCTTTGTCCCTATTGAAGTGGTTAGGGGTACATGATGTAGGGGTAGGACTGATGAGTTTCCTTTCAGTCCAATTGGTGTTCCTGTCAGGGTAATTTAGGTCTGGTCCCAGTGCAAGTTATGTTTGTCGTTCCGCACCTTCGGCGATAGCTGATTTTGTGTGCTGACCGTCTGAGTCGCTTCTGGTGTCGTCGGTTCTCTTTTTCCATGATTCTGCCGGTTTACCAATGACACTTTGTCACATGATCCACAAGAATTAGAGATATAACTCCGGTTGGATTCCCTTGGAGGGCAGGGTCTTTAGGGGTGTACTAGTTGTGCGTAGAGCGTTAGAGTTTTAAAATAAACCCGAGATTCTCTTCTGTTTCGGCTTTGGCTCTCCGACCCTACAGCATAGCCAAGGAGTTGTCCTACATAATTAACATTGACCTGAAAGACCAGAACACAATGTAAAAGACATCGAGTGATTTCGCTACGTTCATATCT
>JAMKCH010032499.1:0-16608 GCA_023653785.1 Ophioderma brevispina
AAAAGTTGCACCCATTTGATAATTGAAAATATAGGAAGCACCGGTTTGAAAACTATAACTATATAGAGAAAAAAACTGCTTTGCATTAATTTGATTAAATTTTCAAGCCTGAGACCAGTTAACATCCTACGTCACTTTTTTGTTGCCTGCCAAATCCCATTCAGCGAATCGTATGGCCCATAGATTAAAACTCTAACAGATACAATTGCCCAGTGTTTTTAAACAGTCAGGCCACCTATTTCAAGATTAACGGGGCCCCAAATGTTACAACAGTTGCTGTTAAACTGGTCTTAGCTCTTTTAGTTTTCTCTTACCCTCGCCACTGGGGAAATAAAGGTAGGGGAGGATAACAAGTTTTTGTATTGTTTGGAATTATTGTATACCTGAAATGAACCAAGTAGCTTCATTTGAAAGCTCTGAAATTTTGTATAAACCTGACCAGGTACATTCATTATGACCTTCTTGCCAGAGATGTGATTGTGCAAAAGCAATTTTTTTTGTCGAAAGTGCTCTAAATTTTAAAAGTTCGTTTGTCACGGAATAATTTTGAGTGGTCTGGTGTGCAAATTTGAAGTAATGATTAAAACCACAATACATGAATTCATACGTTAGTACCTTTAAACTGATATATTAACATTATCAAGATACACATATATATGTATATATTAGACTCTGAAAGTATTCAAAGTTGATAGGTGAAAATTTTTGTCACCGGAGAAAAGTGCGATTTCGGACAAAATTTGGGCACAAATTAATATTTTGTAGCAAAATGGTGGTGTATGATTACAGGATTTCGATACAATTAGTTAATCTACGAACAACTTTACCAAGAAAAAGGATAAACTTAAAAATTAAACATGGTTATTTTTGCTCTGATTATGATTTTTTCGCATTTGGCACTAACTAAAACCTAGTCAATTCTGAAAACCATGGGAAAGTACTCACATAACCGCATTTAAGTTAATATTTAATGGTCGTTGGCATTTAAAGAAGAACTAGTCAAATGGAATGAAAGATAGAGAAGGAAAGCATCAAAAGAGCACTCGCAGGGAATCGATACCTGGTCGCTTGCGCACGCGGCAAGCATAATAACCACTACATCAGGAGTCCACACAGCGATACCACGAGTTCCACACGACGTGAACACAACCCTGAGGTCTTGCGCCTGCGTGTTATGATTACTCAGCCTTTTAATACTGAACCCCATTGATAATTGAACTTATAATTTAAAATAGGAAGCACCGCCATTCGAAAGGGGTACCACGTACACTCATATCATAGGCACAATTATAAAACAATCCTGAGTCTTGCTCCTGTGGTTGTTTAATAGCCTTTTAAATACTGTACTGATGCTCCCTTTCAAACAATGTGCATCCCCATTTGATAATTGAAAATATAGGAAGCACAGCGTTTGAAAGGTAGCACGATTTACTACTTCAGATTGCATACATTTCCCCCCCCGAAAAAAATCCGGAGTTTTGCACCTGCGTTTATGCGTACTAGCCGGTTTTTTAAAACACTCTCTAACCCTTTTAAAAATGTGCAACGAGTGATAATTAAATTATTATTAAACAAAAAGCAATGCGTTTGAAACGGGTAAGCACACAACATACTTCGGATGCACAATTCCAGAACCAATCCTGTTCTTGCGCCTCCTGTGTGTATGCTATAGCCTTAAATTACTGGGCTACCGTTTCAAATTAATGTGCCCCATTTTGTTAATTGACTTATTTAAATAGGAAGCACCGCCGCTTGAAACGGGTAGCACACATTCGAAAAACAATCCGAAGTTTGCGCCTGGTATATGCGTACAAGCTTTTAAACATTTAAACACTATGCTACTATTTTACAAATGGCACCCCCATTGATAATTGAAGTTATTCTTATATAGGAAGCACCGCTTTTGAAACGGGTAGACAACACTTACATACTTCGGATGACATCGAAAACAATCTGAGTCTTTTGCCTGCGTGTATGCGATTACTACCCTATTAAAATAATGTGTTACCCTTTCAAACAATGTGCCCCCATGATAATGAAAATATAGGAAGCATCAGCGTTTGAAATGGGTAGCACGTACATGACTTCGGATGCACATTTCGAAAACATCCCGAGTCCTTGCGCGTCTGCGTGTATGTGTACTACCCTTTTTAAATATTTGTACCCTTTCGAACAACGTGCACCCATTTATAACTGAACTTATAGGAAGCATCGCTTGTGAAAAGGGTAGAATGCTACATATAACACATCACATTTCCCCGAAAACAATCCGGAGTTTTGCGCCTGCGGATGCGTACTAGGCCTTTAGCACATTTTAACACTGTACTACCTTTTAAAGACAGGTGCACCCCATTGATAATTGAATTTATTATTTAAATGGAAGCACCGCGTTTGAAACGGGTAGGGTAGCACACTACATACTTCGGATGCACAATTCCAAAATCATCCTGAGTCTGCGCCTGGTTGTATGCGTACTAGCCTTTTAAAACACTGTGCTACCCTTTCAACAAGGTGCACCCCATTTGATAATTGAACTTATAGGGAAGGAATCGCTTGTGTTGAAAAGGGTAGGCATGCTACAATATAAACCATTCACATTTCGAAAACAATCCGGAGGTTTTGGCCATTGCGTGTGTGTGTACTAGCTTTTAAAACACTGTGCACCCTTTTTATAGGTGCACCAGCGATAATTGAATTATTATTATTAAAAGGAAACACGCATTTGAAGCGGGTAGCACACTACTTCGGATGACAATTCCAAAAATAATTCTGAGTCTTGCTCCTCCTGGTGTATGCTAGTAGCCTTTTAAAGACTGTGCTACCCTTTCAATAACTGTGCACCCCATTTGATAATTGAAAATATAGGAAGCACCGCGTTTGAAACGGTAGCACACTACATACTTCGGATGCCACATTCGAAAACAATTCCTGATGTCTTGAGCTCTTCGTGTATGTGTATACCCTTTGAATATTGTGCTACCCTTTCGAACCCGTGAACCCCATTTGATAACTGAACGTATAGGAAGCATCGCTTGTGAAAGGGGTAGCACGCTATATACATCAAATTAGGACAGTGGGTATTTTGAATGGATACCACGCTACATGTATCATATGCACAACAAAAACAATCTGGTCTTGCTTTCCTGTGGTGTGTGCTTACTAGCCTTTTAAATATGTGCTACCCTTTCAAACAATATGCACCCCATTGATATTGAAACTTATTGGGAGCATCGCTGGTGAAAAGGGTAGCACGCTACAGGTACCATATTCACATTTCGAAAAAAATCCTGAGTCTTGCTCCTGCTTGTATGCGTATATCTTTTAACACTGTGCTACCTTTTTTATAATGTGCACCCCATTGATAATTGAACTTATTAGTATTAAATAGAAGCACAGTGTTTGAAACGGGTAGCACACTACCTACTCGGATGGACAATTCCAAAAATAATCCCGAGTCTTGCTCCGTGTGTATATTAGCCTTTTAAATACTGGGCTGCCCTTTCAAAAATGTGCACCCCATTTGATAATCGAAACTTATTAGATGGGACGCACGTGTTGAAACGGGTAGCACACTACATACTTTGGATGCACAATTCCAAAAATTAGCCTGAGTTTGCTCTGCGTGTATGTGTACTACCCTTTTTTTTAAGGATTGTGCACCCTTCGAAACAACGTGCAACCATTTGCTAACGACACTTATAGGAAGCATCGCTTTGTAAAAAAGGGTAGAATGCTACATATAACACATTCCATTTCGAAACCAATCCGGAGTTTGGCGCTGCGTGTATGCGACTAGCCTTTTAGACATTTAAACACTGTTCTACCCTTTTTAAATAATGTGCACCCCATTGATAATGAATTTATTATGTTAAATAGGAAGCACCGCGTTTGAACCGGGTAGCACACACTATATACTTCGGATGCACAATTCAAAAAATCCTGGTCTTGCGCGGTGTATGCGTACTAGCCTTTTAAACACTGTTCTACCCTTTAAAACAAATGTGCACCCAATTGATAATTGAACTTATAGAGATCGCTGTGAAAAGCGGGTAGCATGCTACATATAACACATTCACATTTCGAAAACAATCCGGAGTTTTGCGCCTGCAGTGTGTGTGTTTTGTAATTAATAGCCTTTTAAACACTCTGCTACCCTTTTAAATTGTGCACCCCATTCATAATTGAACTTATTATTATTAAATAGGAAAAACCGCATTTGAAGCGGGTAGCACACTACTTCGGATGCAACAATTCCAAAAATAATCCTGAATCTTGCTCCTTCTGTGTGTATCTTATTTAGCATTTTAAAGACTGTGCTTCCCTTTCAATAATGTGCACCCCATTTGATAATGAAAATATAGGAAGCACCGCGTTTGAAAAGGGTAGCCACACTACATACTTCGGATGCACATTCGAAAAAAATCCTGAGTATTGCGCCTGCGTGTTGTATGTGTACTACCCTTTTGAAATTGTGCTACCCTTTCGGAAACAACGTGCTACCCCATTGATTAACGGAAATTATAGGAAGCCTCGCGGTGAAAGGGTAGCATGCTTATATACACAAATAGGAAGTGCGTATTTGAAATGGATCCAACGCTACATGGATCATATGCACAATTCCAAAAAACAATCCTGGTCTTGCTCATGTGGTGTGGCTTACTAGCCTTTTAAATACGTGCACCCTTTCAAACAATGTGCACCCCCATTTGATAATTGAACTTATGGGAAGCATCGCTTGTGAAAAGGGTAGCACGCTACAGGTACCATATTCACATTTCGAAAACAATCCGGAGTTTGGCGCCTGGTGTATGCGTACTAGCCTTTTAAACACTGTGCTACCCTTTTATAATGTGCACCCATTTGATATGAACTATTATTATTAAATAGGAAGAACGTGTTTGTGAAATGGGTAGCACACTACACACTTCGGATGGACATTTCCAAAATAATCCCGAGTCTTGCTCCTGGTGTATGCTTATTAGCCTTTTTAATACTGTGGCCCTTTCAAAACAATGTGCACCCATTTTTGAAATTGAACTTATTATTAAAGAGGAGGAAGCACCGCGTTTGAAAAGGGTAGCACACTACATACTTCGGAAGCCCAAATTCCAATAAACAATCCTGAGTCAGTTGCCCATGTGTGTATGCGTATTGCCTTTTAAATATGTGCTAACTTAAAATAATTGTGCACCCCATTTGATAATTGCCACTTATTATTAATATAGGGAGCACCGCGTTTGAAACGGGTAGCACACTACATACTTTGGAGGCACCATTCCAAACAAATAATTCCTGAGTCTTGCTCCTGTGTGTATGCTTATAAGCCTTTTAAATTTACTGTGCTAGATTCAAATAATGTGACACGCCCATTTGATAATTGAAACTATAGGAAAGCACCGCGTTTGAAATGGTACACACTACATACTTCAGATGCACCAATTCAACAACAATCCTGAGTCTTGCTCCTGCTTTGTGTATCGTATTAGAATTTTAAAATACTGTGCTACCCTTTCAAATATGTGCCACCCCATTTATTTAATTGAAACTATTATTAAATAGGAAGCAAGCGGTTTGATGAAACGGGCGTAGCACACACATACTTCGACGAACAATTCCATAACAATCTGAGTCTGCTCCTGTGTGTATGCTTATTAGCATTTTTAAATACGTTGCTACCCCTTTCAAATAATGTGCCCCCCATTTGATAATGAACTTATTAGTAAAAGGAAAAGCACCGGTTTGAAAAGGGGAGCACACTAAATACTTTGGCATGCACAATTCCAAAAATTTAATCCGAGTATTGCTCCTGTGTGTATGCTATTAGCTTTTAAATAGGTTGCTAGTATTTCCAAATAATGTTGCACCCCATTGATATTGAAAAATATAGGAAGCACAGCGTTTTGAAATGGGTTAGCACACTACATACTTCAGATGCACAATTTCAACACATCCTGAGTCTTGCTCTGTGTGTATGCCTTATTAGCTTTTTAACTATGTGCTACCTTTCAAATAATGTTGCACCCCATTGATTAATTGAACTTATTATTAAATAGAAGCACCGCGTTGAAACGGGTAGCACACTACATATTCGGATGCACAATTCCAAAAAAAAAAATAATCCGGAGTTCTCGCTCCTGTGTGCTGTATGCTTATTGCCTTTTAAATTTACTGTGCTTACCATTAAAATAATGTGCACCCCATTTGATAATTGAACTTATTATTAAATAGGAAAGCAACCGCGTTTGAAACGGTAGCACACAACATACTTCGGATGCACAATTAAAAAAATCATCCCGACGCGTCGTGCTCCTGTTGTGTATTGCTATACTAGCCTTTAATAATGTGATACCCTTTTCAAACGATGTGCACCCCATTTGATTATTGACTTTTAGGAAGCATCTCTTGTGAAAAGGGTAGCACCTACATATACTATTACATTTCGAAAACAATCCAGAAAGTTTTGCGGCCTGAGGTATGAGTACTAGCCTTTTGGACAGTTTTCAAAACATGCTACTACCCTTTTAAATAATGTGCCACCCAAATTTGATAATTGAATTTATTATTGTTAGATAGGAAAAGCACCGCGTTTTGAAAAAATGGGTAGCACAATACATACTTCGTATGCACAATTCAAAAAAAATCTGAGTCTTGCGCCTGGGTGTATGCGTACTAGGCTTTTTTAAACACTGTGTACCCTTTTAAACCAATGGTGCACCCCATTGATAATTGAAACTTATAGCAAGCATCGCTTGTGAAAAGGTTAGCATGCACTATCAACCATCAACTTTCGAAAACAATCCGGAGTTTTGCGCATGACGTGTGTGTGTACTAGCTTTTTTTAAACCACGTATACCTTTTTATAATGGCACCCCCATTTGATAATTGAACTTATTATTATTAAAAGGCAAAACACGCATTTGCAAACGGGTAAAGCACACTAACGGAATGCACAATTCCAAAAATAATTCCGAGTCTTGCTCATCCTGTGGTTATGGCTTATTAGCCTTTAAATACTGTGCTTACCTTTCAAATAATGTTGCACCCCATTTGATAATTGAAAATATAAGAAGCACCGCATTTGAAATGGGTAGCTCACTACATTCTTGGATGACATTCCAAAAACCATCTGAGTCTGGCTCTGTGTGTATTGCATTATTAGCCTTTTATTTAAATTACTGCTGACTACCTTTAAAGTAAGTGCACCCCATTATAATAGACTTATTAAATAGGAAAGCAACGCTGTTTGAACGGGTAGCACATACATACTTTGGATACAACAATCCAAAAATAAGCTGAGTCTGCTCTGGGGATGCGTATTAGCCTTTTAAAACTGTGGCTACCCTTCAAAAATGTGCACCCCATTTATAATTGAAAATTATAGGGAAGCACCGCGTTTGAAATGGGTAGCCACCACTACACATACGTTTGGAATTGCACAATTCAAAAACAATCCTAAGTCTTGCTCCTCTGCGTATGCTTACTAGCCTTTTAAAACACGTGCTACCCTTTAAAAGATGTGCACCCATTGATAATTGACTTTTGGAAGCATCGCTTGTTGTGAAAAGGGTAGCGCGCTACGTATACATATTTCACATCGGAAAAACAATCCGAAGTGTATGTGTACTAGCCTTTAAACATGTAAATACTGTGCTACCCTTTTAAATAAGGTGCACCCCATTTGATTAAATTGAACTTATATTATATAATAGGAAGCACCGCGGTTGAAACGGGTAAGCACACTCATCATGCAAAAATAATCCTGAGCCTTGGCCTGGGGTATGCCTACTAGCCTTTTAAACACGGTGCTACCCTCTTAAACAATGTGTGCACCCAATTGGTAGAACTTTAGGAAGCATCGCTTTGTTGAAAAGGTAGAACACTGCAAACATGATGCACATTCGAAACAATCCGGAGTTTGGCCTGCGTGTATAAGGACTAGCCTTTTAAACACTGTGCTACCCTTTTGAACGAGTGAACCCCATTTGATAATTTGCGCTATACTTCAAAAGGAGCACCGCATTTAAATGGGTAGCAAGCTACATACACATTTTCATATAATTTCCAAAACAATCGTGACTCTTGTGCCTATTGCCACCCTTTTAAACAAGGTGCCCCCATTTGATAATTGAAATTATATGAAGGCATCGCTTTTGAAAAGGGGTCTAGCCCGCTACATATATCACATTTCTAAAACAATCCTGATAGTCGGAGAAGATATGTCCAAGTATTGGCCTGACCGTAAGTTGACGTTATATACAAATTTTTTTTTTGCTGAACGCCTGATAGATAAGGGTAGTGTGAAGAATTAAAATCTGCCGGGTGCTTCCTTGGCGTTTGGGGAAATCCAAGATGGCGTGGCTAGATGATAATTATCTTTGCGGACCCTTATATCAAACTATGGCGTTTAATAAATAAAGTAGGACCCAATGAACCAAGGCAGGCACTTGTCACTTTGAGTCATACCTCAAATTCAAAATGGAAGCCAAATATAATAAATTTTGAAGATTCCTTATAACAGCAATAATGCGATAAAAAATAAACATGAAGTCCTTGTATTATATTGTTAGACACAATTAAATGTATTTCTGATATTTTAAAGTGTAACATGACGTCAATCAATATGCAGCCAAAAACGTGAATATCTTCAAAAAATTACTTGATACGGAATGTCTAAATATTACTTCAAGTATAATTATTGTGTCAATGAAACAAGTAGAAATAAAAGCTTTTGATCAATACCAAGTGATTACAAGGTAATCCAGATAAATACAGATGGGTCAAAATTGTAAAATGGAGTGCAAATATGAAAAAAATGTAAATAAATTCCTATGGTATTTTGAAAACTTCGCACCATATTGTTTTCGCGTTGGCGCCTTTACAAACAAATTGAAATGTATGTTGGACATTGGTTAGGATTCAAAGGACGTTTCTAATTATTGACACATTGATTTCGATTTGGAAGGGCTGTAAACTATAAAATTGTGTCAAGTATTTTTGCAGATATTTCAGTGTTTACTTAAATAAAATATGGAAGCACCGGCTTTTGAAATGGGTAGCACACGCTTATACATCAAATGCAGATGCACATTACAAAAAAAATCCGAGTTGTGCATCTGGGTGTATGCGTACTACCTTTTAAACATTGTGTTACATTTTAAACAATGTGGACACCATTTAATATAGGTTCCCATTATTTTGACATGTGTAATTGTTTTAATAAAACAGACAATTAGATTTCGTCTAACAAATGTGATCGCGAGAACGCAAAACGAATGAACTTTTCAGTAAATGATGTTCATTTTTGTGTGCTAATTGTATTTAACTGGGATGTCGTTGGATATTCGTCAATCCGGGACCCACATCTCCCGGTGGCGATGACCACTGGAATAGAAAACAAATTTAGTCTTTTATAATTGATTTTAAGAGTATGTCTTTCATATCGTCGGGTAATCGTGTATTTATATTTCATTTATGGATACCCGACGAATATGAAGACAAGGTTCTTAAAATCAATCATAAAAGACTAAATTGATTTTTTCTATTAAGTAGTCATCGCCACGCGGGCGTATTTGTCAATGGTTTTGACGATCTCAACGACACACAGTTGAAATAAAACTGACAACAAAATATAACATTCCACTGTTACAAAAGTTAATCGGTTTGCGTTCTCGCGGATTCACATTTTTAGACGAAATCCAAAATGTCTGTTTTATTAAAAATCCAAACAAGGCGATGTACTGGGAAAACCGATATTTCTTATACCAAATTGGTTAAAATTCACTTATCTTGCGTAATTCTCAGGCGGGAAAAAGTCTTAAAAAAAACATTTAAGGCAAAACTTAGCACGTTTTGAAGATACATTGGAGGAAAAACATTTCAGAACCATCCCCCCAAAAAGAACCATATTTAATGTTAATACACTATGCCTCACACAACCTGACTAAATTGAAAGAGACGATGATGAATATAAATGAAAAATGACGAATTGTTTTTTTTAATACGCCGGTTCGATATTGACGGACGAATTAGACAAGCAATTGGACGAAAAATCAATGACACAAAGGTAATACAATGACAAAAATGAGATCAAGTTACCCGAAAATTTAATTGGTTTTGAGTTTCTCACGATTCGCATTTTTAGGAAGAATTCCAATTGTCGGTTTTATAAAATCAATAAGTGCGAATTAACTGGGAAACCTATATATCAAATAGTTATCATCGGTTGAAAGGCGTAGCCAGGCTGTATACCTCACATGCACATTTCTAAAACATTTAATTTTATTGATTTTTTAGTTTTTTTGTTTTTGTGGTTATTGTTTGTTTCCCCTATTTGATAAATGAGCTTATAGGAAGGGCCGCTTTTTAAAAGAGTTAGCACTACTTTGAAATTTTATCATTTTAGGCTAGCAAATTGGACAAAAATTTTTTAGTATTTTGGTTGTTATTTCAAAAATACTATCACTTTTTTTACAGTTTGGACAAATCAACAAATCGAATAAGATTGATGAAACTAGTCTAAACATGAATATGCTGGTGTGTGTGTACACGACCAACAAACAATTACCCGACTGTGTGACATTACCTACTGTTGACCTTGTAGGGCCAGGGAAAACGTAATTACTTCACGAGCGATATGCAACGCGGTTGACAAACCAACAAGTGTGTGTCCTTAACTTGTAGTGTCATCAATATATAAATCTGTATTGGTTGGTGGTAAAAGCTAGTACCAAAATGGAAATTGATTTGATTTTTGGCGACGGGCTAACGGCCAAAGAGAGCGGACATATCTGGGGAAGGTGAGGCTATAGGCCCATCGTAGGCATCTATGTGTTTTTTTTTTAAGAATTGGAGACAGAGTTCTTTTTTCTTTTCCCCTCTTCTAGATGCTTAACTTTTTTAGATTTGCTAGTGACTTTCAAACACTATCAAATTTTAAAGATGGTGTTTTTTTAAAGAAACCGTCCATGGAAAAATGGTATTCTCGTAACTGTGTCCTAAAAATAAAACCAATTTGTTATTATTTATTGCTTATTTGGCATTCAATACGTTTTGACGTCACAAAAAAGATTCTACATGGAACATTGGACGTCAATATGGAGTTTAAGGTTGGATGCTGCACGAGCGAATTTATCCTGGAATTTTTCTTAAATATGATATATGGATTTTCATTGGTGTGAGTCCAAATCTAAAATAAATAGGGGGTACGGGCTTCTTTCTCGAGATATTTACGTTATAAAAAACACATTTTTTGGAAAAAAGCAAAAATTTTGTTTTTTACCCCCCACCACAGTTTCTATGGCACATGTGATAAAATAGGGTAAAAATCAAATCACGGCAAGAAAGAAAACGCTTCCGGGAAGTTTCTAATTTACTATGTCAGGGTTCCAACCATATACGTCCCAAAAATAAATAATTAAAAATTGGGAAAGTCACGGACTTCGTTTTTTCGTTATTCCCCAAATGTGGCAAAAAGTGCAAAACTGTATTTGTGTTTGTATTATATCTGCGAACGCGTAATTTTACTTTAACGTCACGCATTCACCGAGAGTTCCGCAAGTGTATTGATAGCGAAGAGGAGCGTATCCAGAGTGCATATCGCTGGTTCCACTCCGCGCTGGTGAGAGAGGCGATGGAAAAGAAGAAAGAATAGCGAAGGCACCTTGTGTTTTTAAATTTCGCGCACATGGAATGAAATTAGCAATATTAATTTTATTAAGCAATATGTGTGGTTGCGTATCGCAGAAAACTTCGCCTCGTGTCGATAGAAAAAAGGTGATTGTGATGCTAAGGGGGCCTTGTTTGTCAGTGGCGAACAGGCGGGGGGGGGGTGGGCAGGGAGGGCAGGTTTTTGACCCCCCCCTCACGGACGACTTTGACCCGGGGGAACATTGCAAAAAATCCATGCTAATCAGCTGGTTTTTTAGCCCTCTGACCCCCCTGAGCGGGAAAATTTTCCCAAGACTGTGGAAATTTGCCCCCTCAGAGGGGGCAACACGTTACGCCATGCTAAGGGAATCCAATCTAATGGCGAGTCTGCGCGTACTGACCCGAAGACGGCTGTGACACGATAGTGGAGCCATCCACCTATAACCCTGCCATAATAAAGTTGCCTCTTAACTTCATGCCCACACCGCAGTGTCAGCTGAATACACAGACACTTATGTCTTTGCATAAATATCATACACAAAGATAATGGAAATATTGCCTTAGAATTACAGCATAACAAACCCAATTGAAAGCATAATCTTTACTCCTCATTAAGTCTTACATGTAAACTTTACACAGTACTTGAAATATTTGTAATGAAAAATTAATCTGTGGAGAATAGAGAAACGATATGACGAGACAAGATATTCGAATTTCGGTTCACCTTTACATTTTTGTACCTGTAATTATCTTTGAATATTTAACAAATATTCAAACTATTAATATTTGGGAAATATTCGAACTGCGTAAACGAAACATCGGTGAACTCACAAGTACCCCCGCAGATGCTGAAAAACTGTAGTGTGACCCCGGAGTTGAATAGACATTTGCGCGATGCACGAAATGCATCTCATTCGGTGCGCATTTCCATACGGGAACTTTACCGCCTCAAGTCGGTTAAAAACATACGGTTAAGAGCGTAACGAAAATACCAGAAACATTACCCTATCTGTGCTGTTGCACTCTATTGTGGAGTAATCGTTTGCCGTCAGGTGACAATTAGGCCACAGTTACGATCGAAAATATCACGTTTTGTCCGTGATTTTCACCCAGTCCTCGATGTTTTTTTTGTTCACATAGATATTCTTCTACATTTTTGTAAGATTAAACTTCACGTGAAAAGTACTTGTATTGTAATTTTAGGCACTGTTCGGCGACGCGAACGAACAACAAAGTTTTTTGTAAACATGACCTCTGAAAATGCAACGTCCTTACTTTTCCCGATGGAAATGGGCACCGAATGAGATGCAATATTCGGGATTGTGCACATAGTCTATTGTGTGTGAAGTACTGCAATAGTGCTGGACATCGCATTGTCAATTTTGGTGACTGCCACGTCCGCCGCGGGGCGTCGTTATCCACTTAACCGCGCTGTTTGAATATCCTAACTTGTCAATTAATTACACATAATATGGGGGTTGCGCAGGGCTAGAGCAATTAGGACCAATTTAAAGTACCCGCGACAGCCGGGTACCTCAACAATAACGCTAAACAAGGCTTCCTAGCTGTAATGAGTAATGTTTGCAGCAGCAACAACATCGTCAGCAGTGTGTGAGTACATCGGTTTTTACGATTAAGCAAGATCGCTCAATTTCAATATCTGTTTCTTTTCATTCTTGCTGTTGATGTGCTAGTTTCCGGCAAAGGTCCTTCCGGTCCACTTAACATCAATCTAGCCTCATATATGCATAAATTAAGAACCCGTGCTCAACAATGCAATGCCCAATGAATGATGCGCCACATACTGCATGTAAAATACAAGGTGATGGTTCTCAGCAAACAGTTCATCTCAACTAGACGTCATGCACATTTAACTATTTATCTGTTTTTCTATTTTACTCTGGGGACCAATTGTTTGTATCAAACACTAAAGGTCCATATTAAAGCCCCCAGTAGTATGCATTTAAGTCTAGTTGGTTTACTAACAGGGCAGATATTCATTGGTTTGTATCTCATCTTCCATGCTATAAATTGATAAAACGTATAGACAATGCATGCATTAATTTCAAGAATGTTGTCTTCAATATATTTATTTCTCAGGAAAATTATTAATCATGTTAACGATTCAATAGCTGAGGGGCACAGCTCGTTGAGAGTATCTACCACAACAAACCAGCAAGCTTACCCTCTGGAGCAAAGGGTCCTGGATTCTAATCTCAGTGGGACCAATTGCTGGATTTAATTGGGAAACTCATTTGAGATTTAATTGGTTATAACAGAACTTGATTATGAAAAACATGGAATACTACTCTCTCCGTGGTTCACTGACATGGCAAAGGAACCATGAAAGATTGCACTACCCCATCTTGGTGTGTATAGTAGTTTTAACTGTTTAGCAACATAGTGCTGTTTGAGCTGCGCTCTGAGTTCCATTGTTTCCGTTAAGTAAGTTAATAAGTTGTAAAATCTCTAGCATTTGGCTCCGGCAATGATTTGAATGAAATAAGCCTTAATTATTTTGTTTAAATTTCAAGTTTTTGTGATACAGTTTAACTCAGAGATGGATTACTTATTTCTCTAGCTACATTCCCAAGCTGTATTATCTGGTATATTTAAAAAAAAGCATGTGGGGCAAAACAGGGAATTGTCTTAGAATGTTGTTTAACACAGACTGTAGGGAGATTGGGCAATAGAGGGCGCTTACAAACAGGAAAAAAACATTGACTTTGTAGGTCTAGCATGATACGGTTCTTCACCATGGATAGTCTGATTTTAAGGTGTTAGCTCTTGCATGTTCAAAAATCAAGGAAACAAATTTGCACAGGATCAAACTTCTGTTGGCAAGTACTTCAACACAAGATATACAGGAGTTATGTTTCTATTGGACCACTTTCCGGTTTAAAACAGAACCGGGGATTATTAACTTGGTCAAATAGAAACAGCCGTTCTACTGCATTTTTGCTGATACCAGATGGAAGTTCCACCGTTAATTATCCAGCTTTTTAAAGGATAATTGCAGAAGAATTTACTCCGATTAACGCCAATCATGGAAACACAACCCCGTTCCAAGAGAGTGCACATACCAGCGAAAGACCGGAAATTGACCACGTGATGCCAGCAATTGACCCCGTCCCAACATGCGCAGCAATGTTGACGTCGTACCCCAGGTGTAGCCCCGCATTTTCCATTGCGGAATGGTCTCTGGATTGGGGGATTACGGATTACATTTTTGGCCACCGTTTTACAATTCCAAGGGATTTTTTCACGTTTTTACCAATCCTGTAATGCACTTCCGCCAACAGCATTCGTTTGGGACAACAGAAGGGCAACCTAACAGCATAAAATTCTGTATGGGGAGAGGCAGATATTCAGGGAATTTTGACGTTAGACGAAGCACAATTCGCTCGACATGCCATCTTTGATCTGACGTTTGGCGAGGTCAAATCCACAATACAAACGGTTGACCTGGCAGCTGACGTTTAGCTGGAAAAATCACAGTCTGTGACGGGGCCGGTCACATTTGTGGAAAACGTGCTCATTGAAAACTTCGCTAATATGGTTATTCTCAGTATCACGGATAAATTTTATAGGGATAAATACTGTCGGTTCATACGAAACCGCGAAGACCAATGCTGCTATAATAGGTTCATCTTTTCCACAAAAATCCTTCTGAGTCAACATTTGGAAGATAAAAATCCTTAGACCATGGGTCAGGTTTTACCAATGGCTTCAAAAACCTACATCGGTCCCGGACGCTGTGTCACTGCTGTCGTGGTTGTGAATGAGAGGCCTCATATTACTTTGGACCTTGTTTATGGACTTTTGACCTTTTAACAAATGAGGATGTGCATCTGATATCCATAACACCAAGTTTGATTCCTCCAATTAGACTGCACTTTTCAATTGGGCTCAATTTTACATTTCAAGGCGATATCTTCAACTTGATGTCATTGACCTTTGCCCTCATCACTATAAGGGATTGAAGTATGTGGATTTTACAAGCAAATGTTTAAGGGATTAGCGCGATTTGCTTATGCGAAACATCGAAAAAATCAAAAAAAGAAAAAACTTTTTATATTTTTGTTACTGGCATGGATATAACCTGCAAGTGGTTGGCTTGAAATCTGTGTTATTAAAGACAAGCAGTATTTTTTTTATCTGTTCTGTAATTTCTAATACGTGCGTATCAAAATAAGAATTAGATCAAAAAAGCCTTTCTGGTGAATATCCCATATTTCCGCGAGTAGTGTGCACATGATCATACCAGTTTGACCTCAAACAAAAACATTATTGTTTTGTTTTTCTGTAATGGTTGTAAACCACAAACAGCCGTTTAGTGCCGATTTTGGCAGACGCCGTCGCTGTATGTTATTTGCGGGAGACAGTATGGGACAAATTTCCTCAAATGTTTCATTTTTTTCACTTATTGGTGGGTTGGTTTTTGTACATTAAAGCATTATATGGGAATTGTACACACTTATCCCTGATTTATAAGTTAAAAAAATGCATCTCCCATTTTTTCGATTCTCTCGCATTATCGATGTTAATCCCTTTAAGCAAAGGAACAGCAAATTTTTGAAGGAGCGCCCCAATTTTCACAATTTGAAATGTTGGACAAACTTGTGTTGTTAATGTCTATAAATATACCTGCGAGTGTTAATGCTCAAAATGTGGATTTGTCATAAAAGAAGTGATTTGTAATTAGAACAGGATTCCTGATAGCGGAGCTGGAAACGCCAAATGTATGTCCGCCCATGATGAATAGTGCCACATTATGAGAAATGATTCTAACTTGATTGTCTGAACATGAAGGAAAAATAATGAATGAGTTTAGACCACGTACATGGCGCAATTTCCCCGGCTATTTCATATTGGACAAGCGGTTCCAGCAGCCGTTGAATATTTTGGATTTCTCGATATTTACTTATTCTAATTACAAATTCCCCTTTTTTTTTTTGCTGC
>JAMKCH010032500.1:0-16519 GCA_023653785.1 Ophioderma brevispina
AGACCAAACGAGGACGCGCACAAGAAGATTGCAGGACTTACAGTTTGTCAAAGAGAGATTAACAAAGCTTTGGATGAACTCATCCTTATTATGAGCGAAAACCAACTATGTGCAACTCCATCCAGCCACAGGGTGTTTGTTGTCTACCGTGAAGCCAATGCTAACAGCATGGGCTGTCTACTTAGGAGTACCTTGCACCATACTCTCTCTCTTAAAGACCCCCATCAAGAAACGCCGAAAGAGTAAAGTATGTTCACATAAAAACATCTTGATCCTTGAAACCAAACTCCTGGCATTAAGAGGGGCGGGTGTGCTCGTCCACATATACCCTAAGATCGATGGCACTTGCCCTTTGCTATTCAGGTTGCAGAGGAAGATATGCCTGCTCTGTATGGGAAAAGATGATCAACCCCTGATGCCAAGAAGCTTTGATCCCCCCCCCCAGCGTTAAAATGCCTCCTGCCGGTTAATTACAGATGTCTTCGCCCAACTCTAATGGAGAACTTATACATCAATTGCTCCACCAGACACCTGTCGTAGTGTAGCGAGCATATGAAAGAGCGTCGTAGTTGCCAAGTATCTTAATGTGAAGCACCCCTATGTGCAGACAGAAACCATGCGCTGGTACAGGCCTTATAATCCAGGAGAGCGAGACGAGATTTTCTTAAGCAAAATCCCACCCCTTAACAGTCTCTAAGGAGTTTAAGAGAGTGCCTTGTGAAAGAAAGACTTGCTATTAACCCAAGTAATTTATTGGTTTGAACCTGGTAAAGCATATCCCACCTCTGAGCTGACTCCTCATGGGGATATGGCGAGTTTTATTTGTATCAACAGGATTGGAACAAGAAGAATGGTCGTCGATCTAAGTTTATTGCAGAAGTGGGGTACCCCCCCTGGAAGCCGCTCAAGAACAGCTTCACAAGCAATGGACAAATATCTTGGTGGCACAATATGGTGAGCAAGCAAACAAGGCAAACAGACAAGGCCCTTGTGGATTTCAGTGAAGCAGCCCGACATTGTACCCACCTCTAGCTAGATCATATTTGAGAACCACTGGGTTTGGGCACAAAAACGATACGATCCTTACAGTAAGTATTGAAATTTATGGTGGTCTGGAAGTTAAACACCTAGAAGTAACACCCCTCAGAAGCACATACCACGCTTAATTTGGTTCCACAGTTGCCATAAATCCTTGTTAGGTCATCAGTTACATAATACATATCAATCTACAATTTCAATTTACCCAATTCATCTCAAAGGTACAAAATTTCAACCTATCAGTTGTTAGAGACTGCCTGTATTCAAAAGCAATTATTTCAACATGGAACGACAGCAGGGATCTAAGCAATTTTCCCAGCTTCATAACACAATGTGACCCTTCAAGTTGTTAATTTTGTTATATTATGATTTATGCATTTGTGTTTGCGGTTGTGGCAGTTGCTATAGAACCTCTTTTTCTGGAGGGGGGGGCAAATTGATTTTTTGGGTGGGCAAAAGTGAAATCTGGAGCTAGGCAAAAAATATTCAAACATTTTGGAGATTTTTTAACCAATTCTGGCCCCCAAATCGCTGATTTGTTGCCAAAAATCTGTCATTTTTCTTCGATGGGGGAGCGGGTAAACTGGGGGTAAAGAAAAAATATTGAGAGGGAAATGGCCCATGCCCCCTGAAATTGCCACTGTTCGTTTCTAGAATACATTTATTATGTAGTGTGGTAAAAAGAAAAGAAGACGACTTAAAATTAAAATGGCGGAATTTTCGAATAAACAATTCTCGATTGCAAGAAGGCAATGATTTGAAAATCATGGTTAATTTGACTTACATTTTATTTTTGATACACGTTAATTATATTGTAATTAATCAAAACTTTATGTCAAGGGAAATTCACGGAACAAAAAAATGAAGAAGCATCATAACCATAATATACTAAAAAAACCCAAAATATTATCAAAATGGCGGCCATTTTGAATTTTTGGGCAGCCAAACTTGAACCTGATGATCAAGAGTTCAAAAGTTATCGAAATGTTATTTTAATGTTATCCAGCCCGATAGTAAGTGAATTAAACACATGAAATAAAATCTTTAACTTATAAAACTTGGAATATTAGTCAAAATTAAGCTAAATATTGACAAAAAAATGGCGGCCATTTTGAACTTGCTGGCTACCCCCCCTGGACATCGAAAAAAAAAAATGTAGCTAATCCTTTTTGGGTTTCCATGACCTATTCTACAAGATATAAAAGTTTAAACACAATATAGCAAAAAAAAAATGCAACATCTTCAAATTGCAACAACAAAACGTCAGAGATATTACCAGGCAGGTGTGCAGCAGAAAGAAATCCAAATGTCTGATTCACACACCATTCCAACATGTATTTTACTAAGCTATTAACATCGCATGGATTTACTGCCTCCCATGTGATTTATATGGCGACTGCTGTTGTTGTTGTCTAGATTTAGGCGGACATGCACATTTTTAATGTGGGAGCAGAATGACTGTAAACCATAGAATGCTGCTAGCAATTCACAGAAGATTAATGTTTTTTCATTAGCTGCGAGGCTTTCAGAGTGGTTCCATTTCCTCCAGTGTGGCAGTATGAAGGTTTGTAGCCCCCCATCCCATGCCACTAGCCTCAGTTTGTAACTCATTTGTGTTTACTAGTTTAATCAATTTTACTGAATGTGTCACGTTGTCTATCCACCACTTGAGTTCTGACCTAGCATCCTCAGAAGAGGGTCAGTGTACCGATCGTAATTGCCCTTGTTACATTTTTTAATGCGAGTGTTTTATACAATACAATTACAGCGGGATTTATAACGCGCCTAATTACCAAAGAATGCTAGGCGCAGTGAAAAAAAAAGAAAGAATGAGGAAGAAGAAGAAGAAACCACCACAGCATCGGAATCCGGAATATATGGTTTTTGAGAAGTTTTTGAAGAACTAAGACTGACAGCATGTCTGATGTACAGTGGCACGCTATTCCATAGCGAGGGGCAATGATAGAGAAAGCCCGATCACCAATCTTGTTTGTGGGATCTGTGGGCAATTAGGTTGCCACCTGACAGCAGACGCAGCATACGGAGATTGACGAATCTGAAGAAGAGAAGAAAGATAACCAGGTTGTGAGGTATGAATGAGCTCTTATAAAGTTTGGACCAGAGTACGGAAATTTAATGCGGTCAGCAAACTGGCAGCCAATGTAGGGTTTTTGGAGGGGAAGAAGTGTGACGCCTCTTGGTTTCCAGTAGATGAGTCTTGCACTCCTCTTTTGCAGTTTTGTTTTGGAGACGAAGGAGCTCCTTAACATATATGTTGTATAAAAGAGAGCTGCAATAATCAAGCTAGAAAGAAAGGATCAAAGCCCGCAAAGCATACTACAGACTTAAAATCGAGGACCTTCTAACACGGTAGGTTGGCAAGCTGCCAATTCAAAGACTTTGAAAAATTGCAGTGATGTGATTTGACATTGTCATACCATGATAAAACAAACACCTAAGTTCCTTCTCGAAGGAGAAGAATGGATCTCAGTACCATCAACTGGAGAGTCAAGGCCTAAGTGATCATAGTGAGAGGACGAACAAGAAAATAAACAGGTCAGTCTTAGGACTGGTTTAGCAGAGTTATTGGCAGTCATCCATGACTGAAGATGCATGAAGCACTGAGATACTTTGAACAGGGAACATGCAGTGTCACCAGGACGGCTAGGAGGCAAAGGTAGTAAAAGCTGACATCATCAGAATAAAGATGGTAAAGGATATCATGCTCACGAATAATGTGGCCAATGATGCTGAATGTTTGTGTAGTAGACAATGCCTGAGGGCCTAAGACAGAACCCTGGGGGCCTCCATAAATCAAGATCAACAGATGCAGAATAGGCCCCCATAACAACTCTCGCCTGACAAGTCCTAGAGTAAAGGTAGATTTGAAACAGTTTGTACACGGCTACCTTATGCCAAAAATCCTGAGTTAACCGACTGACATAAGCATTGTGTGGAGCCATCAGTATCAAATGCAGCGGTCAAGTCCAGCTAACAACAATTACCAGCTCTGCAACTCACTGGCTCTGCAGATGGTATCATGAACAGAGAGAAATGCAGTCTCAGTGCTGTGGGCAGAACGATACGCAGACTGAAGTGGTTCAGAAAGGCTGTTAGAATCAACATAATCTGCAAAACTTGCAGAGAAACAACTTCTCAATAACCTACCCAAAAAGGCAAATGGATAAGCCTGTAATTCCTCAGCTCTTGCTTTTCAAAGATGGTTTTTGGATCACAGGGAGTTTTAATAGTCTACGAAGCTGAGCAGGAAAGCATCCAGAGGATAAGGAGGTATTAACAATCCTGGTCAAGAGAGGGAGCAGACAGGGAGATGATTCGTAACAAGCCAGGTGGGCATTGGATCTAATTGCAAGATTGTCAGCACATTCAGAATAATTGTGCCCAGATCTTCAGTGGACACATATTTAAACTCAGTAAAAGAGCAGGATTGAACAGTTCTATTATAATTTACATATGTTCATCAACAAACAAACAGATTTGTCAATGTTATTAGTATGGATGAATTTACCAAACAAAAATTAGTCACTGAATTCATGTGCAAGACATGAGGGTTGAGTACAATCAGGAAGGACACTTTCGCGTTCTTATTTAACATACAATTTATGGTCTTAAACATATCCGTAGTGATACAGTTTCAAGAGTTTGTCTATTGTAGTAAGCTTCTCTTCTCGCGATGATACATCTAAAACTCTCCTCTGAGATTCAATGTAGGCTTGATGGTTAGTCTCTGTGCGTGACTTTCTCCATTCGGCGTTCACAATCTACGGAGTGCTCGTCGTGCATTCTGAACAGTCAGTGTCAACCAAGGAGGTTTGTGACGACTTGTGCGTACTCTTGCAGAAACAGGAGCGTGCATATCAAGTGCAGTTTGGCAAGCACGGTTACATCCAGAGATGAGAAAAGTTCATTGACCTCAACCATGGAATTTCTAAAACGGGTTGGGTATGTGCCGCGAGATCCTTGGCAAAAAGATCACTGTCCATGTCCCTAAACTTTAGAAAAGAGTAAGGTGTCTTGACAGTAGGTGGCTTCATAACGTTGAGATCACAAGTAATCATTTTCCCTGTGAAATTGTAGGATCTGAAACATGTAATTGCTCAACAGTACACGATTTTATTAATATCATCACCATCGCTGACAATAATGAGATCTAGTGTGTGACCGCCAATGTGTTTGGGCCATACAACTGATAAAGTTCAAGGATGACAAGATGGTTGTAAATGACGTGGACCTTAGCTGGCAATTCAAAATGGAGGTGAATTGAACTCACCCAAGCACATATTTTTGCCTGGAAGATGGACTGACCGAACACAGAATTCGTCGAATTCTCCACAAAACCCGAAGGTTGAGGGAATCAGGATCAGGCCTGTAGATAATAACCAAATTGATGTTGTGAAAGTTTGGAACGAACTAGGCATGCTCAAAGGTAGATGTTGTCTCTTTCTCATACCGGTAATATATAGAGGTCCGTATTGGACTGCCGGGAAAGCAGCAACAATTTCCCGATAACCTTGGCTACATGCCTAATAGTTGGTTTAGCTTCATTTTGAAGTTCCATACACAAAATGACTATTGTTGTTTATTGAGGGTACTGTAACCGTCATGTTTTTGAATCAATACAAATCAAGATATTTGTAATTGCTTTGTACTGGAATGAAAGGAGATTTTCTGGGTGGACAATTAAACCTAATTTGCTTTAGGAATTCAGTGTAGCAATACGGATTTTACGCCAGCTACCTTTGATTTCCGCTATGATGATTGAATCATCGACTATCGACGAGACTGTGACCACTAGCCCTAAGCTAGCGAAGGGTGGTTTCAAGATTTTTGTGAAAAGTCTGGGTCCGTACTAAGACCATTTGGCAAAGCTTTGAATTGCCAACAAATTTCCTTTCCAGAAAAATGCAAAACATTTCGATGTTCCTTTGCAATAGGAACTGGTATAGTATGCCTTCGGAGGTCGATGGAGGCCATAAAACAATTTTCAGTTTACAAGTTGTACAGCTGTTTGGAAAGTAGGCCATTTGAAATGGTTGGTGTTCCAAAATTTTATTAAGTCATAAATCAATATCAATCGAAATCCACATATTTCTTGGGTCTAATAAAAAAGAGGCGATAACATATGATTTTCATGATATGAGAGTTCAATCACCTTTTTATGACGTAATTTTCTGATTCGGCATCAATTGCCGCAAAGTCTTCCTCTGAGAATTTGTGTGGAAAACTGGTTTGTTTTGCTTGGTGGATTAGCACTCTTGAGATCTATATTTTGTAGCCACTTACGGGCATCAAGTATAAATTTATCTGAAGTTAATTCTTCCCAATTTGTTCTATGGCTTTCCAATCGGCCTCCGATAGCATTTGAAACATTTGGTGGTGTAAGGTACTCACCTACCTGGTCCAGTTAGGTGGCCCTATGCTTTGCCCACTTAGTCTTGTTTTGTCTTGGTGTTAGGGCATCTTCTTGTTCTTTTTCTTTTGGTAGCGGCCTCGGTCTCAGTTGATTCAGCCGCTGTCCTTGGCGAAAACAAAGACCCAGAAGCTCTATCTCTGGATGGTGGCTCGGGTGTTGTTGAAATGCTGGGTAGCCAACCTGCTTCTATGTAGCGTTGGCGCTGTATGGTTATAATTGTAAGGTTGGTGCGACGTGTCGTGTCGTGTGTTCCCTCAAAACCCCCGCTGTGGTATCTGCTCTTCCGTTAAGTCCTTCACTTGAGAACTCAGGCTCAGGTTATCACCAAACAACCATGTGGTTACTGGACGGAGGGTTGAAGAGAGGGTGTAATTGAGTTCATGTTCGGGCCTTAAAGTTCTCCTTACGAAGGCAGTTCAGCTCGAGTTGGCTTACAGGGAGTGCAAAACATCCTGTTGAGCAGTGGTCATGGCCACGGTTCAAACTGAATCTAGGTTTCTGGTAAAGGAGTTATGCATCTCACGAGTTGGCTCTGAATTTGCGTTGCCATTTAGGATATGTGGGGATTCTGTTTTGTGCAGTGACACGGGCCCAAATAGCAGGTCTAACTCGTGGGACGTCGAGGATGTCGCAGTTGCTTGGAAGCAGGATATTTATCACCAGTTTCCGCATGATCTTTTCTTCAGTTTGTTCCCCATTAGGAACTTCACACTGATGGAAAGTTTGTCATTCTATTGGTTTCACCGAATGTTGGGTTTTTTGCGTATTGGTTTGCAAAACCCATCTCTTGTGGCTTGGTTGTTGGCAGTGGCCACTGGCAAGTTCATGGTCAGTTTTAGCAGTATTAGTGCAGAGTACCTTGGCTGGACCAACGTGCGTTGGCTGTTTTATGATAGGCTGGTCATCATGTCCTCTCCTCAGATATCATAATATCGCCCAGCATTGGCATTGGACTACATGTGGGGATAGCATCGGCCTATGCCGACATCGGCATCTTCTTGATCCGAAATGGCTGTTCAAAAAACCTCACAGGCCGTGCTATAAGGCCTTCAACACGTTCAAGGCGCTCCTCATAGTCCTATGTCTTTTATTGGTCTTAGTGTTCGCTTTCCCACCGTTTTAGGCGGTGGGCTTTGGTTTTAATCGGCAGTCACGGTGCCGGCGGTTTTCGATTGCTATGATTTTCGACGAGCGGGTTTGAATTCTGCTCCACAGGCAGTTTACCGTCCTTATTTTTGCCGGAAGTGCTTCCTGGCGATTTCTCTGGTTCTTAGAACCTCTCATCGTACCAAACGCAGTCAGTTTCAAGTACGAAAAAGTAAGAATATCTTCCTGTCAAGGATATAACGCTATTTTGAAAATCCACGCAATTATTCGTGAAATTTCTTGGCGATTGCCGTGGATTGTTTACACTTCAAAATGGCGGCTAGCGAATTGCCATACATGCGCTAAGCGGGATCTTCACGTAATATCTCGCGAGATTACGAAATAAAATATAACGTTTTCACACCACGCAGTAACGTAAATACAAAATTTGTATGATGTCATAGCTCCAATGGTGTTATGTGAGAAATTGTAATAAACGTTTAAATTCTTACATTTGTTATCAACAGTCAAAAATCAACAATAACTTTGAAGTGTGATTTCAAGTCCGTTTTTTTACTTTTCTCGCAATGGTTTCGTATTTACGCCCCCCCCATTGTATTTATGTTTCTTACGTTGTGAGTCCCAGCTACTTTTTTTTTACAGTTTTATTTTAACAGTGTAATTTTATGGTGTCATAGGGCAAACATTTTGCTCGCAAATGATCAGCTAGGCCATTGCAAGAATAGAGATATATTTTACACATAAAAATAACATACTCAAAAACAGATATTGACATTAACGAGAGGCTAAAGGCATCCAGATAATTTTAGGCAACTTTAATCAACAAATGTGTCCTATACGTAACAGACTTATATCCCGAAGGGTTATTTCTCCGAAGGGTTTTTATCCCCCCAAGGGTCGTTGTCCGAACACACTATGCTATTGAAGTCCATATTTCCAAAAGGGTTTTCTTTCGAAGTGTTGTATATCCGTTTGTCCAAAAATAGTGTTTATTTTTCCGAAAGATCATTAATTTTCCGAAAGTTTATTCTTTCGATAGGGTTTTCTTCCGAAGGGGCATTGGTCCGAAAAGACAAAAAAGGGTCGTTGTCCGAAACATATATTGAGTTCTTTCTTCCGAAGGGACGTTTCTCCGAAATAGGAGTAATAGCCTTTCGGAATAAATAATCGTCTAAAAAACACACCTTCGGACTTACCAAAACATCAAAATGGAAAACAAAATAAGGCATAATTACATTTATACCTTTCGCACCTACAATCATGGAAAAAAAGTTTGGTACACTTTGTCCGAATTAAGGAAATATTGACCCGCTCTCCCTCACAATGTTGATCCGAGTCATTTGTCAACAGCCACGCCAGGTCTCCCAACATCAATTGATTGATGGGGGTGGGGAAGAATTTGGTAATAAAAAGGGAAGACCTCTGCTTTCTATAAAGAACAAGGACTTACCCAAATTCGATCTCATTTGTGAACATGGGAATGGTTCCAGTATGCCTGTAATTGCATCAAGTGTGACAACTATTTTTTATGAGAATATAGTTTGTGCTTATATCATGTGCTTGTAGATTATCGCCAAAATAAAACACCAAAAGAAAAAAATGTAAAAAAAATGAAATCTCCAATACCGGCCCGTTGGTGATATGTTTGGACTGGCGCTCAAAAATTCAAATACCATTAATTTATTTTAAAGAAAATCCAAACTTTTCGACAAAAAGGAATAATGGTGGGAGAAGATTAAGAAACTTTGGCATTCGGCGAAATCACATACAAACCAAACAAACAAGCCAACACACAAAAACAAATAAGTAAAACACAAACAATTAGGTCCGTAAACCTTAGATTCATGATAGAAACATTTTTGGATTCGTTGCAAACGAATTCCCAATGAACGTGTTCGGTCTGGACCATAGAAATAGACCGGTCTATTTCTATGGTCTGGACTGGTAAACAATTTTGGCGATCCTGTCGTAAGGTCCACGACCATCTGATATGGTCGTGGACCCATAAGACAGGACTCGCTACATTTTTTTATTTTTGTGTATCTATCTATGGAATACTCTTGACCGAATAAGGTCATAAAAATCCATCTTTATTCTGGTTATACAGGCGCGGCGTCGAATGAACGGATTCGTGACGTAAACGAGCAAGATTCAGATAATTAAACAGCCATTTCGCCTGTGTCGTTCAGTGTGGCCGAGCGTAGATTCCATAGCCGAAATTGGCCGTCTTTTTCGGAAAAACAAAATTAAAATTTGATGAGAACGAAAACGGCGAATTCGGAGAATGTAAGTGAGAACAAAAGTTGGTCAATTTACACGCAAATACCGTCCGTTTGTGCTGCATACAGCCCACAGACTGCAGCACAGTGTCATATACCATACCGTGTACAGAGCATGCAGAGAGAGAGCATACCATGTCATGACTGTGTGATCGCTTTACGTAACTTCTGACACATACTATACAATTAATATATTTGAGCATGTTGCAAGAGTTAAATTTAGCTAACCATACAAAATACATCATGGTTATGGCATCGCTTGATCAGCAGTAATCAGGGCAGTTTCAACCAGTAGTCTTCAGGCTGATTGGAATTGGTTTGTAATTTGTAAAGTTTATTTTTTCATCATTCATGTACTACTTCTAACACTCTTTGTCATTTATGAAAGTAACTTGTTTTTGAATACTCAGACTTGTACATTCATAGGAGCATGTTTTATTTTATTTGAAAAATTGGGTTTTTCGTCATTGACATAGAAATTCACTCAAAACTTCCTAAAATCACTTTATTTATACTGAATATTGCATTTTATTCAAAAACAAATTATTCTATGGTCTGTCTGTCTGTGTGTATGACGACCGCGTCTATTGTCTCGGAGACCGAGCCTCGCACGGTCCTGAAACTTGATGCACGGTGGGTGCCCCTTGACCGAACGCAGACCGAGTTTGTATGGGTTATGAAAAGTTCATCGGGGGTCAAATGGGCCGCATCTATTTTCTCGAAGACCGATGGTCACACGTTCCTCAAACTTGGTGGGTGGGTTGCTCCTTGACCTTGCGAAGACAGAATTCCGTATTGGTTTGTGGTTCACAGGTCATCAGGGGTCATTCAAGGTCAATAGAGGTCAAATGGGGTAAACATTGGTATATGAACATGAAACTTAGTCCTAGGGTGGGGTCGATGTTGATGCCGAACATTTTAAAAGGCCCAACCAAAGTCATTAGGGTCATTCAAGTCAATAGAGGTCAAATGGGGTAAACATTGGTGTATCCCTACAAACTGTGGGTTAATTGTTGATACCACCATTTAAAGGTTAAGCCAGTCAGCAGGGGTCATTCAAGGTCAATAGAGGTCAAATGGGGTAAACATTGGTGTATCCATAAAAAACCTTGGATGGTTGAATTGTTGCGGCCAAAATCTAAGGTCACGACAGGTCATCAGGGGTCATTCAAGGTCAAAGGAACCGCAAAACCAGAGTTTCATTCAAACCAGGTGATCGCGAAACCCAGGCGATCGCGAAACCCGGGGGACCGCCTAGTAAGCAATTAGGATACATTTGATAAAATTAATAATCACTAAACACCAAATACCACCGTAATTTAGAGAAATTATTTGTAAAAACAACATTTCGGCAGCTATTATAAAAACACAAAAAACACCCAATTTTCTCAAAATGGCTGCCTTTGTCTCTTGAGGGTTAAATATCATGGTGGGGCAAGAATTACCTGCTGATCTTTAACATTACTTACATGTACAATGTTAGCCTACTCCCAGAACCTTGGATTCATTTCAATGTTGTTATCTTACAGTTTGCGATTTTCACCATCTACCCTGTATGATTTCAAGTTGTACCTTCCATTTCTTGCTTGAAAACAAATAGGTTTTGTACGATATTAATCTGATTTTTTTGTATCGCCTGCCATAGCAGGGAACACTCAATAGGGATTGCTTTTCTCACTGACTGTATGCTGTGTGCTGTATATGCTACAGTATATGCTGTATGTTGTGTGCTGTGGTGTAAACTAAGGCTAACTCATTTCTCGCATATGCATTGACCTATTGAGTTCATACTTGTTCAAAGAACGGCCTCTACTCATTCACGGATAACTGCTCACGGATCACGGATGGTTAATTTTATGTCACAGTCTGTGTTACCCGCCAACCAAGAAACCCACAAAACAGTACGTGCAACGAATCCCCACGGGCGGTGACCGCACTTGTTAGTGAGAATGCAGGTTTTTTGACCGAGAATCCAAATTCTTTAATTAAAGAATTGATCGACAATGATACATGTTTTTTTTTTCCTTCCGAAAAAAACTTTTCTGTTGATAAACTTGGATTCTAGCCGATAAAATAGATTTTTATTGAAACCTAGAATCTCGGTAGCTTGGTAGGCCTATATCGGCGAGACGTTTTTCGACCCACAATGCAAGTTTTTCAATTGAAAAAAAAACATGGTTTTTCGATCGAAAAAGCAGGTTTTTAACAGAAAAATTTAATTCTTAGTCGATGAACCAGCTTTTTATATATATATATATATATATTGGATAGAGAAACGTGGATTTTGATTGAAACTTGATACATTAGTATTCCGTTTTCAGTTCTGAGTCTATCTTGTGAAATCTTTTATTTGATTTGCCTAAAGGCATAATGAAATTCTTGTTAAATGCCTTTATTGATACACTTCCCACCAAAAGTGTCGGTGGGGTAAAAATTCAACACAATTTTGCCGTATGTGGGAATAAAGAGACTCTCCAACATGTCCTCAATAAAAAATCGTAAAACTTTGCTTGACCAAGGTACATATACTTGGCATCTGTTCTCCCCATTAAGCTTTGACACTCTTAAAAATGTCAGTGACCAGTCCTGAATTTTTTATTGCGACCTGAAAGACGCCACTAAAGTTATCGGTACCTACAATTCCCCCCGACATTCTTCCCACTCAACAAAGACCGGATCTTGTTCTTGTTAATGAAGGCTCCAAGTCCATCATTATAATTGAACTCACTATTCCTCTTGAACAGAACATTCAAAAACCCCACACACGGAAAGAAACCATGTATGCTGTAGTCAGAGAGAATAACGTTCATGTAACCGTACAGTTGAGTATATACACAATTTTTTTTTGCTGAAAATGATAGATAGGGTGTGTAGAATAAGAATCTGTCGGGTGCCACCTGGGCATCCTTGGGCGTTTTGAGAAATCCAAGATGGCGTCGCCATAAATGATAATTATCTATTCAACCCTATATTATCAAACTATGGAGTTACTAGATATAGGCCTACTATAGGATCCAAGGAACAAGTGTATATGGCACTTGTAACATTAAGTCATACTTCAAATTCAAAATGGAAGCCAAATCCAATCATTTTAAAACATGCCCTATAACAGCAAATACCTTCGATAATAGACATGAAGTACTTAGGTTATGTTGTATTAGACACAATAAATGTATTTCTGATACTTTTAAAATTGTATGACGTCAATCAATATGGCAGCCAAAAACGTGAGCATCTTCAAAAAATCGGCTTCAACATCCGGCTTAACCTGAGTGCTAGTCGTTATCAAAGACTTTCCGGTACGCGGTAGGAGGGCGCTATACCAAGGAGGATTAAAATGGCTATACGCACATCGGACAAAGACTTGACTAATTAAGGCTATGGCTGGTCAAGAATATTTAAATCTGAATGAGCGGGTTTTTTTTTTGCAAATTACACTGTTTTGCAGCGGGGTTAATCCACTAACCCCGACGGATTTTGAAGTCAATATTTGTTCACCAAAATTATCACGATATTACCAAGACTTATTGAACGAAGGGTTTAAGGGGTGATTTTGTAATGTCACTGTGGGACCGAGGCCGCCATAGAAATGCACGTAAGAATTCTCTCAATACCGTTTGGAAATCCCAATGCCCAAATCGAGCAGATCGTGTCCGCCCCCTGCAAAACTGATGCATTGTGGGACCCCCTCTGAGCGTGCACAAACTAGTAACGAGAGCTGAAATGAGATCTTCACGTGATTTTTCAGCCCTTTGTGAAGTTTTTAACTTTAGTGTGTTGTTGAGACATTTGTTCGTTTTCGTGACCTTTCTGTGTTTTTGAGACCTTTGCGTGTTTTGGAAATCATCTTTGTTTGATATTGGGACCTTTGTGTTTTTTGAAACTTTTGTGTGTTTTTGAGACCTGCATGTTTGTGTTTTTGAGACCTTTGTTTGATGTTGAGACCTTTATGTGTTTTGAGACTTTTGTGTGGTTTTGAGACCTCTGTTTGATGTTGAGACCTTTGTGTGTTTTGAGACCTTTGTGTGTTTTGAGACCTTTGTTTGATGTTGAGACCTTTATGTGTTTTGAGACTTTTGTGTGGTTTTGAGACCTCTGTTTGATGTTGAGACCTTTGTGTGTTTTTGAGACCTTTGCTTGGTTTGTGAGTCCTTTCTTTCTTTGTTTTTTTTAGACCTTGAGACCTTTGGGTTTTTTAAACCTTTCTCAGTATTTGACCCTTTTGACAGTGTTGGCGTCCATAACTGAAAGGCATAATATGGGACATATCGGTTTCGAGTTTGGGGCAGTATTTGAGCAAAGTCCCACCCCTGAATTCTGGCAAAAACAGTGAGAATCAATTAAAGTCAGTACAGTAATTTAACTTGAATATGAGCGTTTCCATTGGGGTAGGGGAGTAGAGTAAGAGAGAGGGGAGGGATGACGGAGGACGGAGTATTATCACCGTTCAGTTGCCCAAGTCAAACTGAACAACGGGGAGATGAATTATAATTTTAATTAATAGCACTTGAACAGATTAATTAAATCCAAAATTAAGGGGGCTAGGACACGATAGATCGGTCCGAAATTTTTCATTGAAACTCGGTATGAACAAACTTCCATCGATGGTAACCAATAATCAAAAATAAAAAAGGGGGTCACCGACCTCGTTTTTCATATAATATTGATTCAAAATACCTATTTTTTGCCATTTTGATCAAAAATTTGTACACAACCCTATGGAAATTTGATTTTTACGACAGACATTTTTAATTATAAAAAAAATTCCGCTCGAAATTTTTTGATGGAATTTTAATAAAAGTTGCGCACGACTAGAAGCTTTCGATTAAGAAAGAAAAAAGATGGGGTCACCGAACTACTTTTCTCAATAATGTAACAAATAGCACGTTTTTAGTGTTCAAAATTGTGAGCAAACACTGTCTACGCGACATTAGAGAGTCCACACGCACATAGTTACGCGATTGTCAACGACTTCTATATACTTCTCGCGCGAAGATTGTATCGATCTCGCATTTCATAATAAGGGAAGGGCCAAATCAAATATTTCATGGCTTCGTTTTTGAGTTACCTGCCAGATCACTACAAACTAAGCACATCATGATTTTTTGGTAGTTTTTATATTAATACACAAATAATAAAGAGGTGTGCTAATTAGTAAAATTTTGTTGCGGGTCATCAAAGAGGACGGCCATGGCTGCGTTTGGCTACGACAGTATTTTGAGGGTAATGTCCTACGTGAGCCCCCAATCACCTTGTTTTTTGGTGTCATATTGAAGATAATTTAATTATCTACATGATGATACCCACTTTGTGGGTTTCGTTGTTCTCTACACACCGTTTGGGGGCCAAAAAGGCATATTTTTGCCATTTTTTTTTCAAAAAAATGATGCGTACTGAAATACGTTCTCCCCATCTATCAATTTGTTCTTCATAATTGGATCAAGACTTCTCAGGAATTGGCCCACACCTTATATAATATGCATTTTGTGTGAAAAGCAACAGAAATATAGCAATTTTAAATTAACTTGAAGTTATAGTGTCTAAGAGTGAATGGTGTCTTAAATTAATCACCAAAAACGCCATTTAAATGCACTTTTTCTAAACACATCATGAACAAATTGTTGGTCAATACCATTAAAATGCTATATACATATTCTGATCCCCTAAGTATGAATCAACTGTTTGATTTCAGTTGCTGATTCAACTTTTTGTTAGGTAACCTCTAAATTTCAAGATGGCGGCCAAAATGGCACTGCTTTGACAATGTTTTTAAGAATACCGGGTTGAAGAAGCCTCCAATCAGCAGTTGATGGGTAGTCATTTAAAGCAATAAAATTTTCTACAGGATATAAACATGCTTGAATGGGAGTTTAAGAATTAACGTGGTTTAAAGTGGTATATGCAGCCAAAATGTGATTTTTGGACATTTTGGGTACCAAAAAGAGATCAAGAAAGAGAGAGACATTGTCTACAGTCAAGAAATTCTTATTCAGAGTACTTATTACTTTGTAGGACTTTGTCCCTATAATATATGCACACTGTGATAAGGCCAGCTTTACAACATATTCTGTAAACAAGTTTATAGTGCCCAAAGTAAATGTGTCACAATCACATATAAAAATGCGGTATATGACATTTTTTGCAATCACTCTAACGATAATAAATTTTTGATTCTCAGTTGCTGCAAGGGCCTTACGGATTCATTTTTTTGCGGTAACCTCTAAATCCATATGAACGGCCAAAATGGCTGCCGGTTTGGCTACGACGTATTTTGAGGGTAATTGTCCTACGTTAGCCCCCAGCCCTTGTTTTTGGTGTCTATTGAAGATATTTAATTATCTACGTGATGATACCCTCTTTTGTGGGTTTCGTTGTTATCTACACACCGTTTGGGGCCAACAAGGCATATTTTTGCCATTTTTTTTCAAAAAATGAATGCGTACTGAAATACTTTTCTCCTCCCCATATATCAATTGTTCTTCAATAATTGTATCAAGACTTCTCCGGAATTTGCCCTTATATAATATGGCATTGTGTGTGAAAGCACAGGATCATAGCAGTTTAACTCTTGAAAGTTATAGTGTCTAAGAATAATGGGTCTTTATCACAAAACGCCATTTATGCACATTTCTCTAAACACAAGATCATGAACAAATGTGGG